>JAWKAU010000413.1:0-85000 GCA_033398695.1 Orobanche coerulescens | reverse complement strand
GATATGGCCAAAACAATGGAGGAGCAGCAATTGAGAAACGGCAAAAAACATCCGGAAGTGTCCACAAAATTGACGATTATCGTATCGATCTCGCCCCATGTCGTAGGCCTTTGAATTATCCTCCCATAGAAGCAAGAATCGACCCAATCCGATAAAAAACGAAGGAGATATTGCCTAAACGGTGGCATGTGCCGGAAAAAGAAGCTCACCGGGCCTCCTCTAATTGCGTCGCGTGGCCTCACTTTTACGAAGCTGTTTGACCATATCTCCTTCGTTACTCATCCGATTGGGACGATTCTTGAAGCGTTAGAAACCTTATTCGAAGACCTATAACTTTATGTGATAAAATATCGATTACAAACCGGGATCCAAAATTTTCAACTTTCGATCATTTCCCAAGTACCCCAGGAAAATCACTGAAAAATTTTCAAATAAAAATTCAATTTTTTTGTCCAAGATTGCACGAATATTTATTTATAGTATCCCGTGATGAGATTTTGTTATTTTCAAGAGTCTATCACATGTAGATCCGCCGAATATATCCTGAATGTGCCCTTCCTTTTATTTGAGCCTCTCACCATGAATCCGGAATCAAATTTCGATTTTGATTTTTAGATCTATAGTACTTTGAATAATATTTCCAACTCCGATTTTTTCACCCAATCGGACGAATAACGAAGGAGATATGACAAAAACAATGGAGGAACAACAATTGAGAAACGGCAAAAAACATCCTAAGTGTCCACAAAATTGACGATTATCGTATCGATCTCGCCCCATGTCGTAGGCCTTGAATTATCCACCCATAGCAGCAAGAATCGACCCAATCCGATAAATAACGAAGGAGATATTGCCAAACGGTGGCATGTGCCGGAAAAAGAAGCTCATCGGGGCCTCCTCTAATTGCGTCATGCGGCCTCACTTTTACCAGAAACTGTTTTGACCATATCTCCTTCATTACTTATCCGATTGGGACGATTCTCAGCGTTAGAAACCTTATTCAAGACCTATAACTTTATGTTATAAAATATCTATTACAATCCGGGATCCAAAATTTCCAACTTTCGATCATTTCCCCTAGGGGTACCCCTAGGGAAAATCACCTGAAAAATTTTCGAAATAAAAATTCAATTTTTTTGTCCAGGATTGCACGTATATTTATTTATAGTGTCCCGTGATGAGATTTTGTTATTTTCAATAGTCTATCACCTGTAGATCCGCCGAATATATCCCAGAATGTGCCCTTCCTTTTATTTGAGCCTCTCACCATGAATCCGGGAATCAAATTTCGATTTTGATTTTTTAGATCTATAGTACATTGAATAATCTTTCCAACGCCGCTTGTTTCGACCCAATCGGACGAATAACGAAGGAGATATGGCCAAAAGAATGGAGGAACAGCAATTGAGAAACGGCAAAAAACATCCAGAAGTGTCCACAAAATTGACGATTATCGTATCGATCTCGCCCCATATCGTAGGCCTTCAAATTAGCCACCCATAGCAGCAAGAATCGAATCAATCCGATAAATAACGAAGGAGATATTGCCGAAACGGTGGCATGTGCCGGAAAAAGAAGCTCATCGGGGGTCTCCTCTAATTGCGTCGTCGTGGCCTCACTTTTACCAGAAACTGTTTTGACCATATCTCCTTCGTTACTTATCCGATTGGGACGATTCTTGAAGCGTTAGAAACCTTATTCGAAGACCTATAACTTTATGTGATAAAATATCGATTACGAACCGGGATCCAAAATTTCCATCTTTCGATCATTTCCCCTAGGGTACCCCTAGGGAAAATCACCTGAAAAATTTTCGAAATAAAAATTCAATTTTCTTGTCCAGGATTGCACGTATTTTTATTTATAGTATGCCGTGATGAGATTTTGTTATTTGCAAGAGTCTATCCCTTGTAGATCCGCCGAATATATCCCAGAATGTGCCCTTCCTTTTATTTGAGCCTCTCACCATGAATCCGGGAATCAAATTTCGATTTTGATTTTTTAGATCTATAGTACTTTGAATAATCTTTCCAACGCCGCTTGTTTCGACCCAATCGGACGAATAACGAAGGAGATATGGCCAAAAGAATGGAGGAACAGCAATTGAGAAACGGCAAAAAACATCCGGAAGTGTCCACAAAATTGACGATTATCGTATCGATCTCGCCCCATGCGTAGGCCTTCGAATTAGCCACCCATATCAGCAAGAATCGACCTAATCCGATAAATAATGAAGGAGATATTGCCGAAACGGTGGCATGTGCCGGAAAAAGAAGCTCATTGGGGGCCTCCTCTAATTGCGTCGCCGTGGCCTCACTTTTACCCGAAACTGTTTTGACCATATCTCCTTCGTTACTTATCCGATTGGGACGATTCTCGAAGCGTTAGAAACCTTATTCGAATACCTATAACTTTATGTTATAAAATATCGATTACGAACCGGGATCCAAAATTTCCAACTTTCGATCATTTCCCCTGGGGGTACCCCTAGGGAAAATCACCTGAAAAATTTTCGAAATAAAAATTCAATTTTTTTGTCCAGGATTGCACGTTTATTTATTTATAGTGTCCCTTGATGAGATTTTGTTATTTGCAAGAGTCTATCACCTGTAGATCCGCCGAATATATCACAGAATGTGCCCTTCATTTTATTTGATCCTCTCACAATGATTTCGGGAATCAAATTTAGTTTTTTATTTTTTAGATCTATAGTACTTTTAATAATCTTTCTAACTCCGCTTGTTTCGACCCAATCGGACGAATAACGAAGGAGATATGGCCACAACAATGGAGGAACACCAATTGAGAAATGGCAAAAAACATCCTAAGTGTCCACAAAATTGACGATTATCGTATCGATCTCGCCCCATGTCGTAGGCCTTGAATTAGCCACCCATAGCAGCAAGAATCAACCTAATCCCATAAATAATGAAGGAGATATTGCCGAAATGGTGGCATGTGCCGAAAAAGAAGCTCGGGGCCTCCTCTAATTGCGTCGCCGTGGCCTCACTTTTACTGAAACTGTTTTGACCATATCTCCTTCGTTACTTATCCGATTGGTACGATTCTCGAAGCGTTAGAAACCTTATTCAAGACCTATAACTTTATGTGATAAAATATCGATTACGAACCGATCCAAAATTTCCAACTTTCGATCATTTCCTAGGGGTACCCCTAGGAAAATCACCTGAAAAATTTTCAAATAAAAATTCAATTTTTTTGTCCAGATTGCACGTATATTTATTTATAGTGTCCCGTGATGAGATTTTGTTATTTGCAAGAGTCTATCACCTGTAGATCCGCCGAATATATCCCAGAATGTGCCCTTCCTTTTATTTGAGCCTCTCACCATGAATCCGGAATCAAATTTCGATTTTGATTTTTATATCTATAGTACTTTGAATAATCTTTCCAACTCCGCTTGTTTCGACCCAATCGGACGAATAACGAAGGAGATATGGCCAAAACAATGGAGGAACAGCAATTGAGAAACGGCAAAAAACATCCGGAAGTGTCCACAAAATTGACGATTATCGTATCGATCTCGCCCCATGTCGTAGGCCTTCAATTATCCACCCATAGCAGCAAGAATCGACCCAATCCGATAAATAATGAAGGAGATATTGCCGAAACGGTGGCATGTGCCGGAAAAAGAAGCTCATCGGGGGCCTCCTCTAATTGCGTCGCCGTGGCCTCACTTTTACCAGAAACTGTTTTGACCATATCTCCTTCGTTACTTATCCGATTGGGACGATTCTCGAAGCGTTAGAAACCTTATTCGAAGACCTATAACTTTATGTGATAAAATATCGATTACGAACCGGGATCCAAAATTTCCAACTTTCGATCATTTCCCCTTGGGGTACCCCTAGGAAAATCACCTGAAAAATTTTCAAATAAAAATTCAATTTTTTTGTCCAGATTGCACGTATATTTATTTATAGTGTCCCGTGATGAGATTTTGTTATTTGCAAGAGTCTATCACCTGTAGATCCGCCGAATATATCCCTGAATGTGCCCTTCCTTTTATTTTAGCATCTCACCATGAAACCTGGAATCAAATTTCGATTTTGATAATTATGATATATATTACTTAGAATAATCTTTCCAACTCCGCTTTTTTCGACCAAATCTGAAGAATAAAGAATGAGATATGGACAAAACAATGGAGGAACACCAATTGAGAAACGGCAAAAACATCCTAAGTGTCCACAAAATTGACGATTATCGTATCGATCTCGCCCCATGTCGTAGGCCTTCGAATTATCCACCCATAGCAGCAAGAATCGACCCAATACGATGAATAACGAAGGAGATATTGCCGAAACGGTGGCATGTGCCGGAAAAAGAAGCTCATCGGGGGCCTTCTCTAATTGCGTCGCCGTGGCCTCACTTTTACCAGAAACTGTTTTGACCATATCTCCTTCGTTACTTATCCGATTGGGACGATTATCGAAGCATTAGAAACCTTATTCGAATACCTATAACTTTATGTGATAAAATATCGATTACGAACCGGGATCCAAAATTTCCAACTTTCGATTATTTCCCCTAGGGGTAACCCTAGGGAAAATCACCTGAAAAATTTTCGAAATAAAAATTCAATTTTGTTGTCCATGATTGCACTTATATTTATTTATAGTGTCCCGTGATGAGATTTTGTTATTTGCAAGAGTCTATCACCTGTAGATCCGCCGAATATATCCCAAAATATGCCCTTCCTTTTATTTGAGCCTCTCACCATGAATCCGGGAATCAAATTTCGATTTTGATTTTTTAGATCTATAGTACTTTGAATAATCTTTCCAACGCCGCTTGTTTCGACCCAATCGGACGAATAACGAAGGAGATATGGCCAACACAATGGAGGAACAGCAATTGAGAAACAACAAAAAACATCCGGAAGTGTCCACAAAATTGACGATTATCGTATCGATCTCGCCCCATATCGTAGGCCTTCGAATTAGCCACCCATAGCAGCAAGAATCGACCCAATCCGATAAATAACGAAGGAGATATTGCCGAAACGGTGGCATGTGCCGGAAAAAGAAGCTCATCGGGGGCCTCCTCTAATTGCGTCGCTGTGGCCTCACTTTTACCAGAAACTGTTTTGACCATATCTCCTTCGTTACTTATCCGATTGGGACGATTCTCGGCGTTAGAAACCTTATTCAAGACCTATAACTTTATGTGATAAAATATCGATTACGAACCAGATCCAAAATTTCCAACTTTCGATCATTTCCCAGGGTACCCCTAGGAAAATCACCTCAAAAATTTTCAAATAAAAATTCAATTGTTTTGTCCAGATTGCACGTACATTTATTTATAGTGTCCCGTGATGAGATTTTGTTATTTGCAAGAGTCTATCACCTGTAGATCCGCCGAATATATCCTGAATGTGCCCTTCCTTTTATTTGAGCCTCTCACCATGAATCCGGAATCAAATTTCGATTTTGATTTTTAGATCTATAGTACTTTGAATAATCTTTCCAACGCCGCTTGTTTCACCCAATCGGACGAATAACGAAGGAGATATGGCCAACACAATGGAGGAACAAGAATTGAGAAATGGCAAAAACATCCTAAGTGTCCACAAAATTGACGATTATCGTATCGATCTCGCCCCATGTCGTAGGCCTTGAATTAGCCACCTATAGCAGCAAGAATCGACCTAATCCCATAAATAATGAAGGAGATATTGCGAAACGGTGGCATGTGCCGAAAAAGAAGCTCATCGGGGCCTTCTCAAATTGCGTCGTGGCCTCACTTTTACCAGAACTGTTTTGACCATATCTCCTTCGTTACTTATCAGATTGTGGCGATTCTCGAAGCTTTAGACACATTATTATAAGAACTATAACTTTATTTGATAAAATATCTATTAAGAACCGGATACAAAATTTCCAACTTTCGATCATTTCCATCTTGTTACCCCTAGGGAAAATCACCTGAAAAATTTTCGAAATAATAATTCAATTTTTTTGTCCATGATTGCAATTATATTTATTTATAGTGTACAGTGATGATATTTTTTTTTGTGAAAGAGTCTTTCCCCTGTAGATCCGAAGAATATATCCGTGAATGTGCCCTTCCTTTTATTTGAGCCTCTCACCATGAATCCGGGAATCAAATTTCGATTTTGATTTTTTAGATCTATAGTACTTTGAATAATCTTTCCAACGCCGCTTTTTTCGACCCAATCGGACGAATAACGAAGGAGATATGGCCAAAACAATGGAGGAACAGCAATTGAGAAACGCCAATAAATAAACGTAAGTGTCCACAAAATTGACGATTATCGTATCGATCTCGCCCCATGTCGTAGGCCTTCTAATTAGCCACCCATAGCAGCAAGAATTGACCCAATCCGATAAATAACGAAGGAGATATTGCCTAAACGGTACCATGTGCCGGAAAAAGAAGCTCACCGGGGGCCTCCTCTAATTGCGTCGCCGTGGCCTCACTTTTACGAAGCTGCTTTGACCATATCTCCTTCGTTACTTATCCGATTGGGCGATTCTTGAAGCGTTAGAAACCTTATTCGAAGACCTATAACTTTATGTGATAAAATATCGATTACAAACGGGATCCAAAATTTCCAACTTTCGATCATTTCCCTGGGGTACCCCAGGAAAATCACTGAAAAATTTTCAAATAAAAATTCAACTTTTTGTCCAAGATTGCACGAATATTTATTTATAGTATCCCGTGATGAGATTTTGTTATTTTCAAGAGTCTATCACATGTAGATCCGCCGAATATATCCTGAATGTGCCCTTCCTTTTATTTGAGCCTCTCACCATGAATCCGGAATCAAATTTCGATTTTGATTTTTAGATCTATAGTACTTTGAATAATATTTCCAATGCGATTTTTTCACCAATCGGACGAATAACGAAGGAGATATGACAAAAACAATGGAGGAACAACAATTGAGAAACGGCAAAAACATCGGAAGTGTCCACAAAATTGACGATTATCGTATCGATCTCGCCCCATGTCGTAGGCCTTGAATTATCCACCCATAGCAGCAGAATCGACCCAATCCGATAAATAACGAAGGAGATATTGCGAAACGGTGGCATGTGCCGGAAAAAGAAGCTCATCGGGGCCTCCTCTAATTGCGTCGCCGCGGCCTCACTTTTACCAGAAACTGTTTTGACCATATCTCCTTCATTACTTATCCGATTGGGACGATTCTCAAGCGTTAGAAACCTTATTCAAGACCTATAACTTTATGTTATAAAATATCTATTACAATCCGGATCCAAAATTTCCAACTTTCGATCATTTCCCCAGGGTACCCACAGGGAAAATCACTGAAAAATTTTGAAATAAAAATTCAATTTTTTTGTCCAGATTGCACGTATATTTATTTATAGTGTCCCGTGATGAGATTTTGTTATTTTCAATAGTCTATCACCTGTAGATCCGCCGAATATATCCTGAATGTGCCCTTCCTTTTATTTGAGCCTCTCACCATGAATCCGGGAATCAAATTTCGATTTTGAATTTTTAGATCTATAGTACATTGAATAATCTTTCCAACGCCTCTTGTTTCGACACAATCGGACGAATAACGAAGGAGATATGGCCAAAACAATGGAGGAACAACAATTGAGAAACGGCAAAAAACATCCGGAAGTGTCCACAAAATTGACGATTATCGTATCGATCTCGCCCCATGTCGTAGGCCTTCAAATTAGCCACCCATAGCAGCAAGAATCGACCCAATCCGATAAATAACGAAGGAGATATGGCCGAAACGGTGGCATGTGCCGGAAAAAGAAGCTCATCGGGGGCCTCTCCTCTAATTGCGTCGTCGTGGCCTCAGAAACTGTTTTGACCATATCTCCTTCGTTACTTATCCGATTGGGACGATTCTCGAAGCGTTAGAAACCTTATTCGAAGACCTATAACTTTATGTGATAAAATATCGATTACGAACCGGGATCCAAAATTTCCATCTTTCGATCATTTCCCCTAGGGTACCCCTAGGGAAAATCACCTGAAAAATTTTCGAAATAAAAATTCAATTTTTTTGTCCAGGATTGCACGTATATTTATTTATAGTATGCCGTGATGAGATTTTGTTATTTGCAAGAGTCTATCACGTGTAGATCCGCCGAATATATCCCAGAATGTGCCCTTCCTTTTATTTGAGCCTCTCACCATGAATCCGGGAATCAAATTTCGATTTTGATTTTTTAGATCTATAGTACTTTGAATAATCTTTCCAACGCCGCTTTTTTCGACCCAATCGGACGAATAACGAAGGAGATATGGCCAAAACAATGGAGGAACAGCAATTGAGAAACGGCAAAAAACATCCGGAAGTGTCCACAAAATTGACGATTATCGTATCGATCTCGCCCCATGTCGTAGGCCTTCGAATTAGCCACCCATAGCAGCAAGAATCGACCCAATCCGATAAATAACGAAGGAGATATTGCCGAAACGGTGGCATGTGCCGGAAAAAGAAGCTCATCGGGGGCCTCCTCTAATTGCGTCGCTGTGGCCTCACTTTTACCAGAAACTGTTTTGACCATATCTCCTTCGTTACTTATCCGATTGGGACGATTCTCGAAGCGTTAGAAACCTTATTCGAAGACCTATAACTTTATGTGATAAAATATCGATTACGAACCAGGATCCAAAATTTCCAACTTTCGATCATTTCCCAGGGTACCCACTAGGAAAATCACCTCAAAAATTTTCAAATAAAAATTCAATTGTTTTGTCCAGATTGCACGTACATTTATTTATAGTGTCCGTGATGAGATTTTGTTATTTGCAAGAGTCTATCACTGTAGATCATGAATATATCCTGCAGTTGTGCCCTTCCTTTTATTTGAGCCTCTCACCATGAATCCGGAATCAAATTTCGATTTTGATTTTTAGATCTATAGTACTTTGAATAATCTTTCCAACGCCGCTTGTTTCACCCAATCGGACGAATAACGAAGGAGATATGGCCAACACAATGGAGGAACAGCAATTGAGAAATGGCAAAAAACATCCGGAAGTGTCCACAAAATTGACGATTATCGTATCGATCTCGCCCCATGTCGTAGGCCTTCGAATTAGCCACCTATAGCAGCAAGAATCGACCTAATCCCATAAATAATGAAGGAGATATTGCCGAAACGGTGGCATGTGCCGGAAAAAGAAGCTCATCGGGGGCCTTCTCAAATTGCGTCGCCGTGGCCTCACTTTTACCAGAAACTGTTTTGACCATATCTCCTTCGTTACTTATCCGATTGGGACGATTCTTGAAGCGTTAGAAACCTTATTATAATACCTATAACTTTATGTGATAAAATATCGATTACGAACCGGGATCCAAAATTTCCAACTTTCGATCATTTCCCCTAGGGTACCCCTAGGGAAAATCACCTGAAAAATTTTCGAAATAAAAATTCAATTTTTTTGTCCATGATTGCACTTATATTTATTTATAGTGTCCCGTGATGAGATTTTTTTATTTGCAAGAGTCTATCACGTGTAGATCCGCCGAATATATCCCAGAATGTGCCCTTCCTTTTATTTGAGCCTCTCACCATGAATCCGGGAATCAAATTTCGATTTTGATTTTTTAGATCTATAGTACATTGAATAATCTTTCCAACGCCGCTTGTTTCGACCCAATCGGACGAATAACGAAGGAGATATGGCCAAAAGAATGGAGGAACACCAATTGAGAAACGGCAAAAAACATCCAGAAGTGTCCACAAAATTGACGATTATCGTATCGATCTCGCCCCATATCGTAGGCCTTCAAATTAGCCACCCATAGCAGCAAGAATCGAATCAATCCGATAAATAACGAAGGAGATATTGCCGAAACGGTGGCATGTGTCGGAAAAAGAAGCTCATCGGGGGTCTCCTCTAATTGCGTCGTCGTGGCCTCACTTTTACCAGAAACTGTTTTGACCATATCTCCTTCGTTACTTATCCGATTGGGACGATTCTTGAAGCGTTAGAAACCTTATTCGAAGACCTATAACTTTATGTGATAAAATATCGATTACGAAACGGGATCCAAAATTTCCAACTTTCGATCATTTCCTAGGTACCCACAGGAAAATCACCTGAAAAATTTTCGAAATAAAAATTCAATTTTTTTGTCCAGGATTGCACGTATATTTATTTATAGTATGCCGTGATGAGATTTTGTTATTTGCAAGAGTCTATCCCTTGTAGATCCGCCGAATATATCCCAGAATGTGCCCTTCCTTTTATTTGAGCCTCTCACCATGAATCCGGGAATCAAATTTCGATTTTGATTTTTTAGATCTATAGTACTTTGAATAATCTTTCCAACTCCGCTTGTTTCGACCCAATCGGACGAATAACGAAGGATATATGGCCAAAACAATGGAGGAACACCAATTGAGAAATGGCAAAAAACATCCGGAAGTGTCCACAAAATTGACGATTATCGTATCGATCTCGCCCCATGTCGTAGGCCTTCGAATTAGCCACCCATAGCAGCAAGAATCAACCTAATCCCATAAATAATGAAGGAGATATTGCCGAAATGGTGGCATGTGCCGGAAAAAGAAGCTCGGGGGCCTCCTCTAATTGCGTCGCCGTGGCCTCACTTTTACCAGAAACTGTTTTGACCATATCTCCTTCGTTACTTATCCGATTGGTACGATTCTCGAAGCGTTAGAAACCTTATTCGAAGACCTATAACTTTATGTGATAAAATATCGATTACGAACCGGGATCCAAAATTTCCAACTTTCGATCATTTCCCACAAGGTACCCACAGGAAAATCACTGAAAAATTTTCAAATAAAAATTCAATTTTTGTCCAGATTGCACGTATATTTATTTATAGTGTCCGTGATGAGATTTTGTTATTTGCAAGAGTCTATCACCTGTAGATCCGCCGAATATATCCTGAATGTGCCCTTCCTTTTATTTGAGCCTCTCACCATGAATCAGAATCAAATTTCGATTTTGATTTTTATATCTATAGTACTTTGAATAATCTTTCCAACTCCGCTTGTTTCACCCAATCGGACGAATAACGAAGGAGATATGGCCAAAACAATGGAGGAACACCAATTGAGAAACGGCAAAAACATCCTAAGTGTCCACAAAATTGACGATAATCGTAACGATCTCGCCCCATGTCGTACGCCAACGAAAAACCCACCCATAGCAGCAAGAATCGACCCAATACGATAAAAAACGAAGCAGATATTGACCAAACGCTGGCAAGTGCCGTAAAAAGAAGCTCATCGGGGCCTTCTCTAATTGCGTCGCCGTGGCCTCACTTTTACGAAACTGTTTTGACCATATCTCCTTCGTTACTTATCCGATTGGGACGATTCTCGAAGCGTTAGAAACCTTATTCGAAGACCTATAACTTTATGTGATAAAATATCGATTACGAACCGGGATCCAAAATTTCCAACTTTCGATCATTTCCCTAGGGGTACCCCTAGGGAAAATCACCTGAAAAATTTTCGAAATAAAAATTCAATTTTTTTGTCCAGGATTGCACGTATATTTATTTATAGTGTCCCGTGATGAGATTTTGTTATTTGCAAGAGTCTATCACCTGTAGATCCGCCGAATATATCCCAGAATGTGCCCTTCCTTTTATTTGAGCCTCTCACCATGAATCCGGGAATCAAATTTCGATTTTGATTTTTTATATCTATAGTACTTTGAATAATCTTTCCAACTCCGCTTGTTTCGACCCAATCGGACGAATAACGAAGGAGATATGGCCAAAACAATGGAGGAACACCAATTGAGAAACGGCAAAAAACATCCGGAAGTGTCCACAAAATTGACGATTATCGTATCGATCTCGCCCCATGTCGTAGGCCTTCGAATTATCCACCCATAGCAGCAAGAATCGACCCAATCCGATGAATAACGAAGGAGATATTGCCGAAACGGTGGCATGTGCCGGAAAAAGAAGCTCATCGGGGGCCTTCTCTAATTGCGTCGCCGTGGCCTCACTTTTACCAGAAACTGTTTTGACCATATCTCCTTCGTTACTTATCCGATTGGGACGATTATCGAAGCATTAGAAACCTTATTCGAATACCTATAACTTTATGTGATAAAATATCGATTACGAACCGGGATCCAAAATTTCCAACTTTCGATTATTTCCCCTAGGGGTAACCCTAGGGAAAATCACCTGAAAAATTTTCGAAATAAAAATTCAATTTTGTTGTCCATGATTGCACTTATATTTATTTATAGTGTCCCGTGATGAGATTTTGTTATTTGCAAGAGTCTATCACCTGTAGATCCGCCGAATATATCCCAGAATATGCCCTTCCTTTTATTTGAGCCTCTCACCATGAATCCGGGAATCAAATTTCGATTTTGATTTTTTAGATCTATAGTACTTTGAATAATCTTTCCAACGCCGCTTGTTTCGACCCAATCGGACGAATAACGAAGGAGATATGGCCAAAACAATGGAGGAACAGCAATTGAGAAACAACAAAAAACATCCGGAAGTGTCCACAAAATTGACGATTATCGTATCGATCTCGCCCCATATCGTAGGCCTTCGAATTAGCCACCCATAGCAGCAAGAATCGACCCAATCCGATAAATAACGAAGGAGATATTGCCGAAACGGTGGCATGTGCCGGAAAAAGAAGCTCATCGGGGGCCTCCTCTAATTGCGTCGCTGTGGCCTCACTTTTACGAAGCTGTTTTGACCATATCTCCTTCGTTACTTATCCGATTGGGACGATTCTCGAAGCGTTAGAAACCTTATTCGAAGACCTATAACTTTATGTGATAAAATATCGATTACGAACCAGGATCCAAAATTTCCAACTTTCGATCATTTCCCCTGGGGGTACCCCTAGGGAAAATCACCTCAAAAATTTTCGAAATAAAAATTCAATTGTTTTGTCCAGGATTGCACGTACATTTATTTATAGTGTCCCGTGATGAGATTTTGTTATTTGCAAGAGTCTATCACCTGTAGATCCGCCGAATATATCCCAGAATGTGCCCTTCCTTTTATTTGAGCCTCTCACCATGAATCCGGAATCAAATTTCGATTTTGATTTTTTAGATCTATAGTACTTTGAATAATATTTCCAACGCCGCTTGTTTCGACCCAATCGGACGAATAACGAAGGAGATATGGCCAACACAATGGAGGAACAGAATTGAGAAATGGCAAAAACATCCTAAGTGTCCACAAAATTGACGATTATCGTATCGATCTCGCCCCATGTCGTAGGCCTTGAATTAGCCACCTATAGCAGCAAGAATCGACCTAATCCCATAAATAATGAAGGAGATATTGCCGAAACGGTGGCATGTGCCGGAAAAAGAAGCTCATCGGGGCCTTCTCAAATTGCGTCGCGTGGCCTCACTTTTACGAAGCTGTTTGACCATATCTCCTTCGTTACTTATCCGATTGGGACGATTCTTGAAGCGTTAGAAACCTTATTATAATACCTATAACTTTATGTGATAAAATATCGATTACGAACCGGGATCCAAAATTTCCAACTTTCGATCATTTCCCCTAGGGTACCCCTAGGGAAAATCACCTGAAAAATTTTCGAAATAAAAATTCAATTTTTTTGTCCATGATTGCACTTATATTTATTTATAGTGTCCCGTGATGAGATTTTTTTATTTGCAAGAGTCTATCACGTGTAGATCCGCCGAATATATCCCAGAATGTGCCCTTCCTTTTATTTGAGCCTCTCACCATGAATCCGGGAATCAAATTTCGATTTTGATTTTTTAGATCTATAGTACTTTGAATAATCTTTCCAACGCCGCTTTTTTCGACCCAATCGGACGAATAACGAAGGAGATATGGCCAAAACAATGGAGGAACAGCAATTGAGAAACGGCAAAAAACATTCCAAAGTGTCCACAAAATTGACGATTATCGTATCGATCTCGCCCCATGTCGTAGGCCTTCGAATTAGCCACCCATAGCAGCAAGAATTGACCCAATCCGATAAATAACGAAGGAGATATTGCCTAAACGGTACCATGTGCCGGAAAAAGAAGCTCACCGGGGGCCTCCTCTAATTGCGTCGCCGTGGCCTCACTTTTACCAGAAACTGTTTTGACCATATCTCCTTCGTTACTTATCCGATTGGGACGATTCTTGAAGCGTTAGAAACCTTATTCGAAGACCTATAACTTTATGTGATAAAATATCGATTACAAACCGGGATCCAAAATTTCCAACTTTCGATCATTTCCCCTAGGGGTACCCCTAGGGAAAATCACCTGAAAAATTTTCGAAATAAAAATTCAATTTTTTTGTCCAAGATTGCACGAATATTTATTTATAGTATCCCGTGATGAGATTTTGTTATTTTCAAGAGTCTATCACATGTAGATCCGCCGAATATATCCCAGAATGTGCCCTTCCTTTTATTTGAGCCTCTCACCATGAATCCGGGAATCAAATTTCGATTTTGATTTTTTAGATCTATAGTACTTTGAATAATATTTCCAACTCCGATTTTTTCGACCCAATCGGACGAATAACGAAGGAGATATGACAAAAACAATGGAGGAACAACAATTGAGAAACGGCAAAAAACATCCGGAAGTGTCCACAAAATTGACGATTATCGTATCGATCTCGCCCCATGTCGTAGGCCTTCGAATTATCCACCCATAGCAGCAAGAATCGACCCAATCCGATAAATAACGAAGGAGATATTGCCGAAACGGTGGCATGTGCCGGAAAAAGAAGCTCATCGGGGGCCTCCTCTAATTGCGTCGCCGCGGCCTCACTTTTACCAGAAACTGTTTTGACCATATCTCCTTCATTACTTATCCGATTGGGACGATTCTCGAAGCGTTAGAAACCTTATTCGAAGACCTATAACTTTATGTTATAAAATATCTATTACAATCCGGGATCCAAAATTTCCAACTTTCGATCATTTCCCCTAGGGGTACCCCTAGGGAAAATCACCTGAAAAATTTTCGAAATAAAAATTCAATTTTTTTGTCCAGGATTGCACGTATATTTATTTATAGTGTCCCGTGATGAGATTTTGTTATTTTCAATAGTCTATCACCTGTAGATCCGCCGAATATATCCCAGAATGTGCCCTTCCTTTTATTTGAGCCTCTCACCATGAATCCGGAAATCAAATTTCGATTTTGATTTTTTAGATCTATAGTACATTGAATAATCTTTCCAACGCCGCTTGTTTCGACCAATCGGACGAATAACGAAGGAGATATGGCCAAAAGAATGGAGGAACAGCAATTGAGAAACGGCAAAAAACATCTAGAAGTGTCCACAAAATTGACGATTATCGTATCGATCTCGCCCCATATCGTAGGCCTTCAAATTAGCCACCCATAGCAGCAAGAATCGAATCAATCCGATAAATAACGAAGGAGATATTGCCGAAACGGTGGCATGTGCCGGAAAAAGAAGCTCATCGGGGGTCTCCTCTAATTGCGTCGTCGTGGCCTCACTTTTACCAGAAACTGTTTTGACCATATCTCCTTCGTTACTTATCCGATTGGGACGATTCTTGAAGCGTTAGAAACCTTATTCGAAGACCTATAACTTTATGTGATAAAATATCGATTACGAACCGGGATCCAAAATTTCCATCTTTCGATCATTTCCCCTAGGGTACCCCTAGGGAAAATCACCTGAAAAATTTTCGAAATAAAAATTCAATTTTTTTGTCCAGGATTGCACGTATATTTATTTATAGTATGCCGTGATGAGATTTTGTTATTTGCAAGAGTCTATCCCTTGTAGATCCGCCGAATATATCCCAGAATGTGCCCTTCCTTTTATTTGAGCCTCTCACCATGAATCCGGGAATCAAATTTCGATTTTGATTTTTTAGATCTATAGTACTTTGAATAATCTTTCCAACGCCGCTTTTTTCGACCCAATCGGACGAATAACGAAGGAGATATGGCCAAAACAATGGAGGAACAGCAATTGAGAAACGGCAAAAAACATCCGGAAGTGTCCACAAAATTGACGATTATCGTATCGATCTCGCCCCATGTCGTAGGCCTTCGAATTAGCCACCCATAGCAGCAAGAATCGACCTGATCCGATAAATAACGAAGGAGATATTGCCGAAACGGTGGCATGTACCGGAAAAAGAAGCTCATCGGGGGCCTCCTCTAATTGCGTCGCCGTGGCCTCACTTTTACCAGAAACTGTTTTGACCATATCTCCTTCGTTACTTATCCGATTGGGACGATTATCGAAGCATTAGAAACCTTATTCGAATACCTATAACTTTATGTGATAAAATATCGATTACGAACCGGGATCCAAAATTTCCAACTTTCGATTATTTCCCCTAGGGGTAACCCTAGGGAAAATCACCTGAAAAATTTTCGAAATAAAAATTCAATTTTTTTGTCCAGGATTGCACGTATATTTATTTATAGTGTCCCGTGATGAGATTTTGTTATTTGCAAGAGTCTATCACCTGTAGATCCGCCGAATATATCCCAGAATATGCCCTTCCTTTTATTTGAGCCTCTCACCATGAATCCGGGAATCAAATTTCGATTTTGATTTTTTAGATCTATAGTACTTTGAATAATCTTTCCAACGCCGCTTGTTTCGACCCAATCGGACGAATAACGAAGGAGATATGGCCAAAACAATGGAGGAACAGCAATTGAGAAACGACAAAAAACATCCGGAAGTGTCCACAAAATTGACGATTATCGTATCGATCTCGCCCCATGTCGTAGGCCTTCGAATTAGCCACCCATAGCAGCAAGAATCGACCCAATCCGATAAATAACGAAGGAGATATTGCCGAAACGGTGGCATGTGCCGGAAAAAGAAGCTCATCGGGGGCCTCCTCTAATTGCGTCGTCGTGGCCTCACTTTTACCAGAAACTGTTTTGACCATATCTCCTTCGTTACTTATCCGATTGGGACGATTCTCGAAGCGTTAGAAACCTTATTCGAAGACCTATAACTTTATGTGATAAAATATCGATTACGAACCGGGATCCAAAATTTCCAACTTTCGATCATTTCCCCTAGGGGTACCCCTAGGGAAAATCACCTGAAAAATTTTCGAAATAAAAATTCAATTTTTTTGTCCAGGATTGCACGTATATTTATTTATAGTGTCCCGTGATGAGATTTTGTTATTTGCAAGAGTCTATCACCTGTAGATCCGCCGAATATATCCTAGAATGTGCCCTTCCTTTTATTTGAGCCTCTCACCATGAATCCGGGAATCAAATTTCGATTTTGATTTTTTAGATCTATAGTACTTTGAATAATCTTTCCAACGCCGCTTGTTTCGACCCAATCGGACGAATAACGAAGGAGATATGGCCAAAACAATGGAGGAACAAAGAATTGAGAAATGGCAAAAACATCCTAAGTGTCCACAAAATTGACGATTATCGTATCGATCTCGCCCCATGTCGTAGGCCTTGAATTAGCCACCTATAGCAGCAAGAATCTACCTAATCCGATAAATAATGAAGGAGATATTGCGAAAGCGGTGGCATGTGCGGAAAAAGAAGCTCATCGGGGGCCTTCTCAAATTGCGTCGCCGTGGCCTCACTTTTACCAGAAACTGTTTTGACCATATCTCCTTCGTTACTTATCCGATTGGGACGATTCTTGAAGCGTTAGAAACCTTATTATAATACCTATAACTTTATGTGATAAAATATCGATTACGAACCGGGATCCAAAATTTCCAACTTTCGATCATTTCACTAGTGGTACCCCTAGGTAAAATCACCTGAAAAATTTTCGAAATAAAAATTCAATTTTTTTGTCCATGATTGCACTTATATTTATTTATAGTGTCCCGTGATGAGATTTTTTTATTTGCAAGAGTCTATCACGTGTAGATCCGCCGAATATATCCCAGAATGTGCCCTTCCTTTTATTTGAGCCTCTCACCATGAATCCGGGAATCAAATTTCGATTTTGATTTTTTAGATCTATAGTACTTTGAATAATCTTTCCAACGCCGCTTTTTTCGACCCAATCGGACGAATAACGAAGGAGATATGGCCAAAACAATGGAGGAACAGCAATTGAGAAACGGCTAAAACCTCCGTATGTGTCCACAAAATTGAAGATTATCGTATCGATCTCGCCCCATGTCGTAGGCCTTCGAATTAGCCACCCATAGCAGCAAGAATTGACCCAATCCGATAAATAACGAAGGAGATATTGCCTAAACGGTGCCATGTGCCGGAAAAAGAAGCTCACCGGGGGCCTCCTCTAATTGCGTCGCCGTGGCCTCACTTTTACCAGAAACTGTTTTGACCATATCTCCTTCGTTACTTATCCGATTGGGACGATTCTTGAAGCGTTAGAAACCTTATTCGAAGACCTATAACTTTATGTGATAAAATATCGATTACAAACCGGGATCCAAAATTTCCAACTTTCGATCATTTCCCTAGGGTACCCCTAGGAAAATCACTGAAAAATTTTCGAAATAAAAATTCAATTTTTTTGTCCAAGATTGCACGAATATTTATTTATAGTATCCCGTGATGAGATTTTGTTATTTTCAAGAGTCTATCACATGTAGATCCGCCGAATATATCCCAGAATGTGCCCTTCCTTTTATTTGAGCCTCTCACCATGAATCCGGGAATCAAATTTCGATTTTGATTTTTTAGATCTATAGTACTTTGAATAATATTTCCAACTCCGATTTTTTCGACCCAATCGGACGAATAACGAAGGAGATATGACAAAAAGAATGGAGGAACAACAATTGAGAAACGGCAAAAAACATCCCGAAGTGTCCACAAAATTGACGATTATCGTATCGATCTCGCCCCATGTCGTAGGCCTTCGAATTATCCACCCATAGCAGCAAGAATCGACCCAATCCGATAAATAACGAAGGAGATATTGCCGAAACGGTGGCATGTGCCGGAAAAAGAAGCTCATCGGGGGCCTCCTCTAATTGCGTCGCCGCGCCTCACTTTTACCAAAGCTGCTTTGACCATATCTCCTTCATTACTTATCCGATTGGGACGATTCTCAAGCGTTAGAAACCTTATTCAAGACCTATAACTTTATGTTATAAAATATCTATTACAATCCGGATCCAAAATTTCCAACTTTCGATCATTTCCTAGGGTACCTAGGAAAATCACTGAAAAATTTTCAAATAAAAATTCAATTTTTTTGTCCAGATTGCACGTATATTTATTTATAGTGTCCCGTGATGAGATTTTGTTATTTTCAATAGTCTATCACTGTAGATCCATGAATATATCCCGAATGTGCCCTTCCTTTTATTTGAGCCTCTCACCATGAATCCGAAATCAAATTTCGATTTTGATTTTTAGATCTACAGTACATTGAATAATCTTTCCAACGCCGCTTGTTTCGACCCAATCGGACGAATAACGAAGGAGATATGGCCAAAAGAATGGAGGAACAGCAATTGAGAAACGGCAAAAAACATCCAGAAGTGTCCACAAAATTGACGATTATCGTATCGATCTCGCCCCATATCGTAGGCCTTCAAATTAGCCACCCATAGCAGCAAGAATCGAATCAATCCGATAAATAACGAAGGAGATATTGCCGAAACGGTGGCATGTGCCGGAAAAAGAAGCTCATCGGGGGTCTCCTCTAATTGCGTCGTCGTGGCCTCACTTTTACGAAGCTGTTTTGACCATATCTCCTTCGTTACTTATCCGATTGGGACGATTCTTGAAGCGTTAGAAACCTTATTCGAAGACCTATAACTTTATGTGATAAAATATCGATTACGAACCGGGATCCAAAATTTCCATCTTTCGATCATTTCCCCTAGGGTACCCCCCGGGACAATCACCTGAAAAATTTTCGAAATAAAAATTCAATTTTTTTGTCCAGGATTGCACGTATATTTATTTATAGTATGCCGTGATGAGATTTTGTTATTTGCAAGAGTCTATCCCTTGTAGATCCGCCGAATATATCCCAGAATGTGCCCTTCCTTTTATTTGAGCCTCTCACTATGAATCCGGGAATCAAATTTCGATTTTGATTTTTTAGATCTATAGTACTTTGAATAATCTTTCCAACGCCGCTTTTTCGACCCAATCGGACGAATAACGAAGGAGATATGGCCAAAACAATGGAGGAACAGCAATTGAGAAACGGCAAAAAACATCCGGAAGTGTCCACAAAATTGACGATTATCGTATCGATCTCGCCCCATGTCGTAGGCCTTCGAATTAGCCACCCATAGCAGCAAGAATTGACCCAATCCGATAAATAACGAAGGAGATATTGCCGAAACGGTGGCATGTGCCGGAAAAAGAAGCTCATCGGGGGCCTCCTCTAATTGCGTCGTTGTGGCCTCACTTTTACCAGAAACTGTTTTGACCATATCTCCTTCGTTACTTATCCGATTGGGACGATTCTCGAAGCGTTAGAAACCTTATTCGAAGACCTATAACTTTATGTGATAAAATATCGATTACGAACCAGGATCCAAAATTTCCAACTTTCGATCATTTCCCCTGGGGGTACCCCTAGGGAAAATCACCTCAAAAATTTTCGAAATAAAAATTCAATTGTTTTGTCCAGGATTGCACGTACATTTATTTATAGTGTCCCGTGATGAGATTTTGTTATTTGCAAGAGTCTATCACCTGTAGATCCGCCGAATATATCCCAGAATGTGCCCTTCCTTTTATTTGAGCCTCTCACCATGAATCCGGGAATCAAATTTCGATTTTGATTTTTTAGATCTATAGTACTTTGAATAATCTTTCCAACGCCGCTTGTTTCGACCCAATCGGACGAATAACGAAGGAGATATGGCCAACACAATGGAGGAACAGCAATTGAGAAATGGCAAAAAACATCCGGAAGTGTCCACAAAATTGACGATTATCGTATCGATCTCGCCCCATGTCGTAGGCCTTCGAATTAGCCACCTATAGCAGCAAGAATCGACCTAATCCCATAAATAATGAAGGAGATATTGCCGAAACGGTGGCATGTGCCGGAAAAAGAAGCTCATCGGGGGCCTTCTCAAATTGCGTCGCCGTGGCCTCACTTTTACCAGAAACTGTTTTGACCATATCTCCTTCGTTACTTATCCGATTGGGACGATTCTTGAAGCGTTAGAAACCTTATTATAATACCTATAACTTTATGTGATAAAATATCGATTACGAACCGGGATCCAAAATTTCCAACTTTCGATCATTTCCCCTAGGGTACCCCTAGGGAAAATCACCTGAAAAATTTTCGAAATAAAAATTCAATTTTTTTGTCCATGATTGCACTTATATTTATTTATAGTGTCCCGTGATGAGATTTTTTTATTTGCAAGAGTCTATCACGTGTAGATCCGCCGAATATATCCCAGAATGTGCCCTTCCTTTTATTTGAGCCTCTCACCATGAATCCGGGAATCAAATTTCGATTTTGATTTTTTAGATCTATAGTACTTTGAATAATCTTTCCAACGCCGCTTTTTTCGACCCAATCGGACGAATAACGAAGGAGATATGGCCAAAACAATGGAGGAACAGCAATTGAGAAACGGCAAAAAACATCCGGAAGTGTCCACAAAATTGACGATTATCGTATCGATCTCGCCCCATGTCGTAGGCCTTCGAATTAGCCACCCATAGCAGCAAGAATTGACCCAATCCGATAAATAACGAAGGAGATATTGCCTAAACGGTACCATGTGCCGGAAAAAGAAGCTCACCGGGGGCCTCCTCTAATTGCGTCGCCGTGGCCTCACTTTTACCAGAAACTGTTTTGACCATATCTCCTTCGTTACTTATCCGATTGGGACGATTCTTGAAGCGTTAGAAACCTTATTCGAAGACCTATAACTTTATGTGATAAAATATCGATTACAAACCGGGATCCAAAATTTCCAACTTTCGATCATTTCCCCTAGGGGTACCCCTAGGGAAAATCACCTGAAAAATTTTCGAAATAAAAATTCAATTTTTTTGTCCAAGATTGCACGAATATTTATTTATAGTATCCCGTGATGAGATTTTGTTATTTTCAAGAGTCTATCACATGTAGATCCGCCGAATATATCCCAGAATGTGCCCTTCCTTTTATTTGAGCCTCTCACCATGAATCCGGGAATCAAATTTCGATTTTGATTTTTTAGATCTATAGTACTTTGAATAATATTTCCAACTCCGATTTTTTCGACCCAATCGGACGAATAACGAAGGAGATATGACAAAAACAATGGAGGAACAACAATTGAGAAAGCGGCAAAAACATCCTAAGTGTCCACAAAATTGACGATTATCGTATCGATCTCGCCCCATGTCGTAGGCCTTGAATTATCCACCCATAGCAGCAAGAATCGACCCAATCCGATAAATAACGAAGGAGATATTGCGAAACGGTGGCATGTGCGGAAAAAGAAGCTCATCGGGGCCTCCTCTAATTGCGTCGTGCGGCCTCACTTTTACCAGAAGCTGTTTTGACCATATCTCCTTCATTACTTATCCGATTGGGACGATTCTCAGCGTTAGAAACCTTATTCGAAGACCTATAACTTTATGTTATAAAATATCTATTACAATCAGGATCCAAAATTTCCAACTTTCGATCATTTCCCTAAGGGTACCCACAGGAAAATCACTGAAAAATTTTGAAATAAAAATTCAATTTTTTTGTCCAGGATTGCACGTATATTTATTTATAGTGTCCGTGATGAGATTTTGTTATTTTCAATAGTCTATCACTGTAGATCCGCCGAATATATCCTGAATGTGCCCTTCCTTTTATTTGAGCCTCTCACCATGAATCCGGAATCAAATTTCGATTTTGATTTTTAGATCTATAGTACATTGAATAATCTTTCCAACGCCGCTTGTTTCGACCCAATCGGACGAATAACGAAGGAGATATGGCCAAAAGAATGGAGGAACAACAATTGAGAAAGCGGCAAAAACATCCGAAGTGTCCACAAAATTGACGATTATCGTATCGATCTCGCCCCATATCGTAGGCCTTAGAATTATCCTCACATAGCAGCAAGAATCGACCCAATCCGATAAATAACGAAGGAGATATTGCCGAAACGGTGGCATGTGCCGGAAAAAAAAGCTCATCGTGGGCCTCCTCTAATTGCGTCGTCGTGGCCTCACTTTTACCAGAAACTGTTTTGACCATATCTCCTTCGTTACTTATCCGATTGGGACGATTCACGAAGCGTTAGAAACCTTATTCTAAGACCTATAACTTTATGTGATAAAATATCGATTACGAACCGGGATCCAAAATTTCCAACTTTCGATCATTTCCCCTAGGGGTACCCCTAGGAAAATCACTGAAAAATTTTCAAATAAAAATTCAATTTTTTTGTCCAGGATTGCACGTATATTTATTTATAGTATGCCGTGATGATATTTTGTTATTTGCAAGAGTCTATCCCTTGTAGATCCGCCGAATATATCCCAGAATGTGCCCTTCCTTTTATTTGAGCCTCTCACCATGAATCCGGGAATCAAATTTCGATTTTGATTTTTAGATCTATAGTACTTTGAATAATCTTTCCAACGCCGCTTGTTTCGACCCAATCGGACGAATAACGAAGGAGATATGGCCAAAACAATGGAGGAACAACAATTGAGAAACGGCAAAAACATCCGGAAGTGTCCACAAAATTGACGATTATCGTATCGATCTCGCCCCATGTCGTAGGCCTTCGAATTAGCCACCCATAGCAGCAAGAATCGACCTAATCCGATGAATAACGAAGGAGATATTGCCGAAACGGTGGCATGTGCCGGAAAAAGAAGCTCATCGGGGGCCTCCTCTAATTGCGTCGCCGTGGCCTCACTTTTACCAGAAACTGTTTTGACCATATCTCCTTCGTTACTTATCCGATTGGGACGATTCTCGAATCGTTAGAAACCTTATTCGAAGACCTATAACTTTATGTGATAAAATATCGATTACGAACCGGGATCCAAAATTTCCAACTTTCGATCATTTCCCCTGGGGGTACCCCTAGGGAAAATCACCTGAAAAATTTTCGAAATAAAAATTCAATTTTTTTGTCCAGGATTGCACGTTTATTTATTTATAGTGTCCCTTGATGAGATTTTGTTATTTGCAAGAGTCTATCACCTGTAGATCCGCCGAATATATCCCAGAATGTGCCCTTCCTTTTATTTGAGCCTCTCACCATGAATCAGGGAATCAAATTTCGATTTTGATTTTTTAGATCTATAGTACTTTGAATAATCTTTCCAACTCCGCTTGTTTCGACCCAATCGGACGAATAACGAAGGAGATATGGCCAAAACAATGGAGGAACACCAATTGAGAAATGGCAAAAAACATCCGGAAGTGTCCACAAAATTGACGATTATCGTATCGATCTCGCCCCATGTCGTAGGCCTTCGAATTAGCCACCCATAGCAGCAAGAATCAACCTAATCCCATAAATAATGAAGGAGATATTGCCGAAATGGTGGCATGTGCCGGAAAAAGAAGCTCGGGGGCCTCCTCTAATTGCGTCGCCGTGGCCTCACTTTTACCAGAAACTGTTTTGACCATATCTCCTTCGTTACTTATCCGATTGGGACGATTCTCGAAGCGTTAGAAACCTTATTCGAAGACCTATAACTTTATGTGATAAAATATCGATTACGAACCGGGATCCAAAATTTCCAACTTTCGATCATTTCCCCTAGGGGTACCCCTAGGGAAAATCACCTGAAAAATTTTCGAAATAAAAATTCAATTTTTTTGTCCAGGATTGCACGTATATTTATTTATAGTGTCCCGTGATGAGATTTTGTTATTTGCAAGAGTCTATCACCTGTAGATCCGCCGAATATATCCTAGAATGTGCCCTTCCTTTTATTTGAGCCTCTCACCATGAATCCGGGAATCAAATTTCGATTTTGATTTTTTATATATATAGTACTTTGAATAATCTTTCAAAATCCGCTTGTTTTTACCCAATTGGACTAATAACGAAGGAGATATTGCCTAATCAATGGAGGAACACCAATTGAGAAACGGCAAAAAACATCCGGAAGTGTCCACAAAATTGACGATTATCGTATCGATCTCGCCCCATGTCGTAGGCCTTCGAATTATCCACCCATAGCAGCAAGAATCGACCCAATCCGATAAATAACGAAGGAGATATTGCCGAAACGGTGGCATGTGCCGGAAAAAGAAGCTCATCGGGGGCCTTCTCTAATTGCGTCGCCGTGGCCTCACTTTTACCAGAAACTGTTTTGACCATATCTCCTTCGTTACTTATCCGATTGGGACGATTCTCGAAGCGTTAGAAACCTTATTCGAAGACCTATAACTTTATGTGATAAAATATCGATTACGAACCGGGATCCAAAATTTCCAACTTTCGATCATTTCCCCTAGGGGTACCCCTAGGGAAAATCACCTGAAAAATTTTCGAAATAAAAATTCAATTTTTTGTCCAGGATTGCACGTATATTTATTTATAGTGTCCCGTGATGAGATTTTGTTATTTGCAAGAGTCTATCACCTGTAGATCCGCCGAATATATCCCAGAATGTGCCATTCCTTTTATTTGAGCCTCTCACCATGAATCCGGCAATCAAATTTCGATTTTGATTTTTTAGATCTATAGTACTTTGAATAATCTTTCCAACTGCGCTTGTTTCGACCCAATCGGACGAATAACGAAGGAGATATGGCCAAAACAATGGAGGAACAGCAATTGAGAAACGGCAAAATACATCCGGAAGTGTCCACAAAATTGACGATTATCGTATCGATCTCGCCCCATGTCGTAGGCCTTCGAATTATCCACCCATAGCAGCAAGAATCGACCCAATCCGATGAATAACGAAGGAGATATTGCCGAAACGGTGGCATGTGCCGGAAAAAGAAGCTCATCGGGGGCCTTCTCTAATTGCGTCGCCGTGGCCTCACTTTTACCGTAAACTGTTTTGACCATATCTCGCCGTTACTTATCCGATTGGGACGATTATCAAGCATTAGAAACCTTATTCGAATACCTATAACTTTATGTGATAAAATATCGATTCTGACAGGATCCAAAATTTCCAACTTTCGATTATTTCCCCAGGGGTAACCTAGGGAAAATCACTGAAAAATTTTCAAATAAAAATTCAATTTTGTTGTCCATGATTGCACTTATATTTATTTATAGTGTCCGTGATGAGATTTTGTTATTTGCAAGAGTCTATCACTGTAGATCATGAATATATCCCAGAATATGCCCTTCCTTTTATTTGAGCCTCTCACCATGAATCCGGGAATCAAATTTCGATTTTGATTTTTTAGATCTATAGTACTTTGAATAATCTTTCCAACGCCGCTTGTTTCGACCCAATCGGACGAATAACGAAGGAGATATGGCCAAAACAATGGAGGAACAGCAATTGAGAAACAACAAAAAACATCCGGAAGTGTCCACAAAATTGACGATTATCGTATCGATCTCGCCCCATGTCGTAGGCCTTCGAATTAGCCACCCATAGCAGCAAGAATCGACCCAATCCGATAAATAACGAAGGAGATATTGCCGAAACGGTGGCATGTGCCGGAAAAAGAAGCTCATCGGGGGCCTCCTCTAATTGCGTCGCTGTGGCCTCACTTTTACCAGAAACTGTTTTGACCATATCTCCTTCGTTACTTATCCGATTGGGACGATTCTCGAAGCGTTAGAAACCTTATTCGAAGACCTATAACTTTATGTGATAAAATATCGATTACGAACCGGGATCCAAAATTTCCAACTTTCGATCATTTCCCCTAGGGGTACCCCTAGGGAAAATCACCTCAAAAATTTTCGAAATAAAAATTCAATTGTTTTGTCCAGGATTGCACGTACATTTATTTATAGTGTCCCGTGATGAGATTTTGTTATTTGCAAGAGTCTATCACCTGTAGATCCGCCGAATATATCCCAGAATGTGCCCTTCCTTTTATTTGAGCCTCTCACCATGAATCCGGGAATCAAATTTCGATTTTGATTTTTTAGATCTATAGTACTTTGAATAATCTTTCCAACGCCGCTTGTTTCGACCCAATCGGACGAATAACGAAGGAGATATGGCCAACACAATGGAGGAACAGCAATTGAGAAATGGCAAAAAACATCCTAAGTGTCCACAAAATTGACGATTATCGTATCGATCTCGCCCCATGTCGTAGGCCTTGAATTAGCCACCTATAGCAGCAAGAATCGACCTAATCCCATAAATAATGAAGGAGATATTGCGAAACGGTGGCATGTGCGGAAAAAGAAGCTCATCGGGGCCTTCTCAAATTGCGTCGCGTGGCCTCACTTTTACCGAAGCTGTTTTAACCATATCTCCTTCGTTACTTATCCGATTGGGACGATTCTTGAAGCGTTAGAAACCTTATTATAATACCTATAACTTTATGTGATAAAATATCGATTACGAACCGGGATCCAAAATTTCCAACTTTCGATCATTTCCCCTAGGGTACCCCTAGGGAAAATCACCTGAAAAATTTTCGAAATAAAAATTCAATTTTTTTGTCCATGATTGCACTTATATTTATTTATAGTGTCCCGTGATGAGATTTTTTTATTTGCAAGAGTCTATCACGTGTAGATCCGCCGAATATATCCCAGAATGTGCCCTTCCTTTTATTTGAGCCTCTCACCATGAATCCGGGAATCAAATTTCGATTTTGATTTTTTAGATCTATAGTACTTTGAATAATCTTTCCAACGCCGCTTTTTTCGACCCAATCGGACGAATAACGAAGGAGATATGGCCAAAACAATGGAGGAACAGCAATTGAGAAACGGCAAAAAACATCCGGAAGTGTCCACAAAATTGACGATTATCGTATCGATCTCGCCCCATGTCGTAGGCCTTTGAATTAGCCTCCCATAGCAGCAAGAATAGACCCAAAACGATAAATAACGAAGGAGATATTGCCTAAACGGTACCATGTGCGGAAAAAGAAGCTCATAGGGCCTCCTCTAATTGCGTCGCCGTGGCCTCACTTTTACGAAGCTGTTTGACCATATCTCCTTCGTTACTTATCCGATTGGGACGATTCTTGAAGCGTTAGAAACCTTATTCAAGACCTATAACTTTATGTGATAAAATATCGATTACAAACCGGGATCCAAAATTTCCAACTTTCGATCATTTCCCTAGGGGTACCCACAAGGAAAATCACTGAAAAATTTTCAAATAAAAATTCAATTTTTTTGTCCAAGATTGCACGAATATTTATTTATAGTATCCCGTGATGATATTTTGTTATTTTCAAGAGTCTATCACATGTAGATCCGCCGAATATATCCTGAATGTGCCCTTCCTTTTATTTGAGCCTCTCACCATGAATCCGGAATCAAATTTCGATTTTGATTTTTAGATCTATAGTACTTTGAATAATATTTCCAACTCCGATTTTTTCACCCAATCGGACGAATAACGAAGGAGATATGACAAAAACAATGGAGGAACAACAATTGAGAAACGGCAAAAACATCCTAAGTGTCCACAAAATTGACGATTATCGTATCGATCTCGCCCCATGTCGTAGGCCTTGAATTATCCACCCATAGCAGCAAGAATCGACCCAATCCGATAAATAACGAAGGAGATATTGCCAAACGGTGGCATGTGCCGAAAAAGAAGCTCATCGGGGCCTCCTCTAATTGCGCCATGCGCCTCACTTTTACCGAAACTGTTTTGACCATATCTCCTTCATTACTTATCCGATTGGGACGATTCTCAAGCGTTAGAAACCTTATTCGAAGACCTATAACTTTATGTTATAAAATATCTATTACAATCCGGATCCAAAATTTCCAACTGTCGATCATTTCCCCTAGGGGTACCCCTAGGGAAAAACACCTGAAAAATTTTCGAAATAAAATTTCAATTTTTTTGTCCATGTTTGCACGTATATTTATTTATAGTGTACCGTGATGAGATTTTGTTATTTTCAATAGTCTATCACCTGTAGTTCCGACGAATATATCCCTGAATGTGCCCTTCCTTTTATTTGAGCCTCTCACCATGAATCCGGGAATCAAATTTCGATTTTGATTTTTTAGATCTATAGTACATTGAATAATCTTTCCAACGCCGCTTGTTTCGACCCAATCGGACGAATAACGAAGGAGATATGGCCAAAACAATGGAGGAACAGCAATTGAGAAACGGCAAAAAACATCCGGAAGTGTCCACAAAATTGACGATTATCGTATCGATCTCGCCCCATATCGTAGGCCTTCAAATTAGCCACCCATAGCAGCAAGAATCGAACCAATCCGATAAATAACGAAGGAGATATTGCCGAAACGGTGGCATGTGCCGGAAAAAGAAGCTCATCGGGGGTCTCCTCTAATTGCGTCGCCGTGGCCTCACTTTTACCAGAAACTGTTTTGACCATATCTCCTTCGTTACTTATCCGATTGGGACGATTCTTGAAGCGTTAGAAACCTTATTCGAAGACCTATAACTTTATGTGATAAAATATCGATTACGAACCGATCCAAAATTTCCATCTTTCGATCATTTCTGTGGTACCCCTAGGGAAAATCACCTGAAAAATTTTCGAAATAAAAATTCAATTTTTTTGTCCAGGATTGCACGTATATTTATTTATAGTATGCCGTGATGAGATTTTGTTATTTGCAAGAGTCTATCCCTTGTAGATCCGCCGAATATATCCCAGAACGTGCCCTTCCTTTTATTTGAGCCTCTCACCATGAATCCGGGAATCAAATTTCGATTTTGATTTTTTAGATCTATAGTACTTTGAATAATCTTTCCAACGCCGCTTGTTTCGACCCAATCGGACGAATAACGAAGGAGATATGGCCAAAACAATGGAGGAACAACAATTGAGAAACGGCAAAAAACATCCGGAAGTGTCCACAAAATTGACGATTATCGTATCGATCTCGCCCCATGTCGTAGGCCTTCGAATTAGCCACCCATAGCAGCAAGAATCGACCTAATCCGATGAATAACGAAGGAGATATTGCCGAAACGGTGGCATGTGCCGGAAAAAGAAGCTCATCGGGGGCCTCCTCTAATTGCGTCGCCGTGGCCTCACTTTTACCAGAAACTGTTTTGACCATATCTCCTTCGTTACTTATCCGATTGGGACGATTCTCGAAGCGTTAGAAACCTTATTCGAAGACCTATAACTTTATGTGATAAAATATCGACTTAACCGATCCAAAATTTCCAACTTTCGATCATTTCTCCTAGGTACCCCTAGGAAAATCACTGAAAAATTTTCGAAATAAAAATTCAATTTTTTTGTCCAGGATTGTACGTATATTTATTTATAGTATCCCGTGATGAGATTTTGTTATTTGCAAGAGTCTATCACCTGTAGATCCGCCGAATATATCCCAGAATGTGCCCTTCCTTTTATTTGAGCCTCTCACCATGAATACGGGAATCAAATTTCGATTTTGATTTTTTAGATCTATAGTACTTTGAATAATCTTTCCAACGCCGCTTGTTTCGACCCAATCGGACGAATAACGAAGGAGATATGGCCAAAACAATGGAGGAACAGCAATTGAGAAACAACAAAAAAACATCCGGAAGTGTCCACAAAATTGACGATTATCGTATCGATCTCGCCCCATGTCGTAGGCCTTCGAATTAGCCACCCATAGCAGCAAGAATCGACCCAATCCGATAAATAACGAAGGAGATATTGCCGAAACGGTGGCATGTGCCGGAAAAAGAAGCTCATCGGGGGCCTCCTCTAATTGCGTCGCCGTGGCCTCACTTTTACCGAAGCTGCTTTGACCATATCTCCTTCACTTATCCGATTGGGACCATTCTAGAAGCGTTAGAAAACATATTCGAAGACCAATAAAATTATGTGATAAAATATAGATTACAAACCGATCCAAAATTTCCAACTTTCGATCATTTCCCTAGGGAAAATCACCTGAAAAATTTTCGAAATAAAAATTCAATTTTTTTGTCCAGGATTGCACGTACATTTATTTATAGTGTCCCGTGATGATATTTTGTTATTTGCAAGAGTCTATCACCTGTAGATCCGCCGAATATATCCCAGAATGTGCCCTTCCTTTTATTTGAGCCTCTCACCATGAATCCGGGAATCAAATTTCGATTTTGATTTTTTAGATCTATAGTACTTTGAATAATCTTTCCAACGCCGCTTGTTTCGACCCAATCGGACGAATAACGAAGGAGATATGGCCAAAACAATGGAGGAACAGCAATTGAGAAACGGCAAAAAACATCCGGAAGTGTCCACAAAATTGACGATTATCGTATTGATCTCGCCCCATGTCGTAGGCCTTCGAATTAGCCACCCATAGCAGCAAGAATCGACCCAATCCGATAAATAACGAAGGAGATATTGCCGAAACGGTGGCATGTGCCGGAAAAAGAAGCTCATCGGGGGCCTCCTCTAATTGCGTCGCCGTGGCCTCACTTTTACCAGAAACTGTTTAGACCATATCTCCTTCGTTACTTATCCGATTGGGACGATTCTCGAAGCGTTAGAAACCTTATTCGAAGACCTATAACTTTATGTGATAAAATATCGATTACGAACCGGGATCCAAAATTTCCAACTTTCGATCATTTCCCCTAAGGGTACCCCTAGGGAAAATCACCTGAAAAATTTTCGAAATAAAAATTCAATTTTTTTGTCCAGGATTGCACGTATATTTATTTATAGTGTCCCGTGATGAGAGTTTGTTATTTGCAAGAGTCTATCACCTGTAGATCCGCCGAATATATCCCAGAATGTGCCCTTCCTTTTATTTGAGCCTCTCACCATGAATCCGGGAATCAAATTTCGATTTTGATTTTTTAGATCTATAGTACTTTGAATAATCTTTCCAACGCCGCTTGTTTCGACCCAATCGGACGAATAACGAAGGAGATATGGCCAAAACAATGGAGGAACAGCAATTGAGAAACGGCAAAAAACATCCGGAAGTGTCCACAAAATTGACGATTATCGTATCGATCTCGCCCCATGTCGTAGGCCTTCGAATTAGCCACCCATAGCAGCAAGAATCGACCTGATCCGATAAATAACGAAGGAGATATTGCCGAAACGGTGGCATGTACCGGAAAAAGAAGCTCATCGGGGGCCTCCTCTAATTGCGTCGCCGTGGCCTCACTTTTACCAGAAACTGTTTTGACCATATCTCCTTCGTGACATATCCGATTGGGACGATTCTCGAAGCGTTAGAAACCTTATTCGAAGACCTATAACTTTATGTGATAAAATATCGATTACGAACCGGGATCCAAAATTTCCAACTTTCGATCATTTCCCCTAGGGGTACCCCTATGGAAAATCACCTGAAAAATTTTCGAAATAAAAATTCAATTTTTTTGTCCAGGATTGCACGTATATTTATTTATAGTGTCCCGTGATGAGATTTTGTTATTTGCAAGAGTCTATCACCTGTAGATCCGCCGAATATATATTCCAGAATGTGCCCTTCCTTTTATTTGAGCCTCTCACCATGAATCCGGGAATCAAATTTCGATTTTGATTTTTTAGATCTATAGTACTTTGAATAATCTTTCCAACTCCGCTTGTTTCGACCCAATCGGACGAATAACGAAGGAGATATGGCCAAAACAATGGAGGAACAGCAATTGAGAAATGGCAAAAACATCCTAAGTGTCCACAAAATTGACGATTATCGTATCGATCTCGCCCCATGTCGTAGGCCTTCGAATTATCCACCCATAGCAGCTAGAATCGACCCAATCCGATAAATAACGAAGGAGATATTGCCGAAACGGTGGCATGTACCGGAAAAAGAAGCTCATCGGGGGCCTCCTCTAATTGCGTCGCCGTGGCCTCACTTTTACCAGAAACTGTTTTGACCATATCTCCTTCGTTACTTATCCGATTGGGACGATTCTCGAAGCGTTAGAAACCTTATTCGAAGACCTATAACTTTATGTGATAAAATATCGATTACGAACCGGGATCCAAAATTTCCAACTTTCGATCATTTCCCCTAGGGGTACCCCTAGGGAAAATCACCTGAAAATTTTCGAAATAAAAATTCAATTTTTTTGTCCAGGATTGCACGTATATTTATTTATAGTGTCCCGTGATGAGATTTTGTTATTTGCAAGAGTCTATCACCTGTAGATCCGCCGAATATATCCCAGAATGTGCCCTTCCTTTTATTTGAGCCTCTCACCATGAATCCGGGAATCAAATTTCGATTTTGATTTTTTATATCTATAGTACTTTGAATAATCTTTCCAACTCCGCTTGTTTCGACCCAATCGGACGAATAACGAAGGAGATATGGCCAAAACAATGTAGGAACAACAATTGAGAAATGGCAAAAACATCCTAAGTGTCCACAAAATTGACGATTATCGTATCGATCTCGCCCCATGTCGTAGGCCTTGAATTATCCACCCATAGCAGCTAGAATCGACCCAATCCGATAAATAACGAAGGAGATATTGCCGAAACGGTGGCATGTACCGAAAAAGAAGCTCATCGGGGCCTCCTCTAATTGCGTCGCCGGGCCTCACTTTTACCGTAAACTGTTTGACCATATCTCCTTCGTGACATATCCGATTGGGACGATTCTCGGCGTTAGAAACCTTATTCAAGACCTATAACTTTATGTGATAAAATATCGACACGAACCGATCCAAAATTTCCAACTTTCGATCATTTCTAGGGTACCTAGGAAAATCACTGAAAAATTTTCGAAATAAAAATTCAATTTTTTTGTCCAGGATTGCACGTATATTTATTTATAGTGTCCCGTGATGAGATTTTGTTATTTGCAAGAGTCTATCACCTGTAGATCCGCCGAATATATCCCAGAATGTGCCCTTCCTTTTATTTGAGCCTCTCACCATGAATCCGGGAATCAAATTTCGATTTTGATTTTTTATATCTATAGTACTTTGAATAATCTTTCCAACTCCGCTTGTTTCGACCCAATCGGACGAATAACGAAGGAGATATGGCCAAAACAATGGAGGAACAGCAATTGAGAAATGGCAAAAAACATCCGGAAGTGTCCACAAAATTGACGATTATCGTATCGATCTCGCCCCATGTCGTAGGCCTTCGAATTATCCACCCATAGCAGCTAGAATCGACCCAATCCGATAAATAACGAAGGAGATATTGCCGAAACGGTGGCATGTGCCGGAAAAAGAAGCTCATCGGGGGCCTTCTCTAATTGCGTCGCCGTGGCCTCACTTTTACCAGAAACTGTTTTGACCATATCTCCTTCGTTACTTATCCGATTGGGACGATTATCGAAGCATTAGAAACCTTATTCGAATACCTATAACTTTATGTGATAAAATATCGATTACGAACCGGGATCCAAAATTTCCAACTTTCGATTATTTCCCCTAGGGGTACCCCTAGGGAAAATCACCTGAAAAATTTTCGAAATAAAAATTCAATTTTGTTGTCCATGATTGCACTTATATTTATTTATAGTGTCCCGTGATGAGATTTTGTTATTTGCAAGAGTCTATCACCTGTAGATCCGCCGAATATATCCCAGAATGTGCCCTTCCTTTTATTTGAGCCTCTCACCATGAATCCGGGAATCAAATTTCGATTTTGATTTTTTAGATCTATAGTACTTTGAATAATATTTCCAACGCCGCTTGTTTCGACCCAATCGGACGAATAACGAAGGAGATATGGCCAAAACAATGGAGGAACAACAATTGAGAAATGGCAAAAAACATCCGGAAGTGTCCACAAAATTGACGATTATCGTATCGATCTCGCCCCATGTCGTAGGCCTTCGAATTAGCCACCCATATCAGCAAGAATCGACCCAATCCGATAAATAACGAAGGAGATATTGCCGAAACGGTGGCATGTGCCGGAAAAAGAAGCTCATCGGGGGCCTCCTCTAATTGCGTCGCCGTGGCCTCACTTTTACCAGAAACTGTTTTGACCATATCTCCTTCATTACTTATCCGATTGGGACGATTCTCGAAGCGTTAGAAACCTTATTCGAAGACCTATAACTTTATGTTATAAAATATCTATTACAATCCGGGATCCAAAATTTCCAACTTTCGATCATTTCCCCTAGGGGTACCCCTAGGGAAAATCACCTGAAAAATTTTCGAAATAAAAATTCAATTTTTTTGTCCAGGATTGCACGTATATTTATTTATAGTGTCCCGTGATGAGATTTTGTTATTTTCAATAGTCTATCACCTGTAGATCCGCCGAATATATCCCAGAATGTGCCCTTCCTTTTATTTGAGCCTCTCACCATGAATCCGGGAATCAAATTTCGATTTTGATTTTTTAGATCTATAGTACTTTGAATAATCTTTCCAACGCCGCTTGTTTCGACCCAATCGGACGAATAACGAAGGAGATATGGCCAAAACAATGGAGGAACAACAATTGAGAAACGGCAAAAAACATCCGGAAGTGTCCACAAAATTGACGATTATCGTATCGATCTCGCCCCATGTCGTAGGCCTTCGAATTAGCCACCCATAGCAGCAAGAATTGACCCAATCCGATAAATAATGAAGGAGATATTGCCTAAACGGTGCCATGTGCCGGAAAAAGAAGCTCACCGGGGGGCTCCTCTAATTGCGTCGCCGCGGCCTCACTTTTACCAGAAACTGTTTTGACCATATCTCCTTCATTACTTATCCGATTGGGACGATTCTCGAAGCGTTAGAAACCTTATTCGAAGACCTATAACTTTATGTGATAAAATATCGATTACGAACCGGGATCCAAAATTTCCAACTTTCGATCATTTCCCTGGGGTACCCTTGTGGAAAATCACCTGAAAAATTTTCGAAATAAAAATTCAATTTTTTTGTCCAAGATTGCACGAATATTTATTTATAGTATCCCGTGATGAGATTTTGTTATTTGCAAGAGTCTATCACATGTAGATCCGCCGAATATATCCCAGAATGTGCCCTTCCTTTTATTTGAGCCTCTCACCATGAATCCGGGAATCAAATTTCGATTTTGATTTTTTAGATCTATAGTACTTTGAATAATATTTCCAACTCCGATTTTTTCGACCCAATCGGACGAATAACGAAGGAGATATGACAAAAACAATGGAGGAACAACAATTGAGAAACGACAAAAAACATCCGGAAGTGTCCACAAAATTGACGATTATCGTATCGATCTCGCCCCATGTCGTAGGCCTTCGAATTAGCCACCCATAGCAGCAAGAATTGACCCAATCCGATAAATAACGAAGGAGATATTGCCTAAACGGTACCATGTGCCGGAAAAAGAAGCTCACCGGGGGCCTCCTCTAATTGCGTCGCCGTGGCCTCACTTTTACCAGAAACTGTTTTGACCATATCTCCTTCGTTACTTATCCGATTGGGACGATTCTTGAAGCGTTAGAAACCTTATTCGAAGACCTATAACTTTATGTGATAAAATATCGATTTCTAAACGGATTTCAAAATTTCCTACTTTCGTTCATTTCCCCTCGGGGTACCCCTAGGAAAATCACCTGAAAAATTTTCAAATAAAAATTCAATTTTTGTCCAAGATTGCACGAATATTTATTTATAGTATCCCGTGATGAGATTTTGTTATTTGCAAGAGTCTATCACATGTAGATCCGCCGAATATATCCTGAATGTGCCCTTCCTTTTATTTGAGCCTCTCACCATGAATCCGGGAATCAAATTTCGATTTTGATTTTTTAGATCTATAGTACTTTGAATAATCTTTCCAACTCCGATTTTTTCGACCCAATCGGACGAATAACGAGGGAGATATGGCCAAAACAATGGAGGAACAACAATTGAGAAACGGCAAAAAACATCCGGAAGTGTCCACAAAATTGACGATTATCGTATCGATCTCGCCCCATGTCGTAGGCCTTCGAATTAGCCACCCATAGCAGCAAGAATCGACCCAATCCGATAAATAACGAAGGAGATATTGCCGAAACGGTGGCATGTGCCGGAAAAAGAAGCTCATCGGGGGGCCTCCTCTAATTGCGTCGCCGCGGCCTCACTTTTACCAGAAACTGTTTTGACCATATCTCCTTCGTTACTTATCCGATTGGGACGATTCTCGAAGCGTTAGAAACCTTATTCTAAGACCTATAACTTTATGTGATAAAATATCCATTACGAACCGGGATCCAAAATTTCCAACTTTCGATCATTTCCCCTAGGGGTACCCCTAGGGAAAATCACCTGAAAAATTTTCGAAATAAAAATTCAATTTTTTTGTCCAGGATTGCACGTATATTTATTTATAGTGTCCCGTGATGAGATTTTGTTATTTTCAATAGTCTATCACCTGTAGATCCGCCGAATATATCCCAGAATGTGCCCTTCCTTTTATTTGAGCCTCTCACCATGAATCCGGGAATCAAATTTCGATTTTGATTTTTTAGATCTATAGTACATTGAATAATCTTACCAACGCCGCTTGTTTCGACCCAATCGGACGAATAACGAAGGAGATATGGCCAAAACAATGGAGGAACAGCAATTGAGAAACGGCAAAAAACATCCAGAAGTGTCCACAAAATTGACGATTATCGTATCGATCTCGCCCCATATCGTAGGCCTTCAAATTAGCCACCCATAGCAGCAAGAATCGAATCAATCCGATAAATAACGAAGGAGATATTGCCGAAACGGTGGCATGTGCCGGAAAAAGAAACTCATCGGGGGTCTCCTCTAATTGCGTCGTCGTGGCCTCACTTTTACCAGAAACTGTTTTGACCATATCTCCTTCGTTACTTATCCGATTGGGACGATTCTTGAAGCGTTAGAAACCTTATTCGAAGACCTATAACTTTATGTGATAAAATATCGATTACGAACCGGGATCCAAAATTTCCAACTTTCGATCATTTCCCTAGGGTACCTCAGGAAAATCACCTGAAAAATTTTCGAAATAAAAATTCAATTTTTTTGTCCAGGATTGCACGTATATTTATTTATAGTATGCCGTGATGAGATTTTGTTATTTGCAAGAGTCTATCCCTTGTAGATCCGCCGAATATATCTCAGAATGTGCCCTTCCTTTTATTTGAGCCTCTCACCATGAATCCGGGAATCAAATTTCGATTTTGATTTTTAGATATATAGTACTTTGAATAATCTTTCCAACGCCGCTTGTTTTGACCCAATCGGACGAATAACGAAGGAGATATGGCCAAAACAATGGAGGAACAGCAATTGAGAAACGGCAAAAAACATCCGGAAGTGTCCACAAAATTGACGATTATCGTATCGATATCGCCCCATGTCGTAGGCCTCGAATTATCCACCCATAGCAGCAAGAATCGACCCAATCCGATAAATAACGAAGGAGATATTGCCGAAACGGTGGCATGTGCCGGAAAAAGAAGCTCATCGGGGGCCTCATCTAATTGCGTCGTCGTGGCCTCACTTTTACCAGAAACTGTTTTGACCATATCTCCTTCGTTACTTATCCGATTGGGACGATTCTCGAAGCGTTAGAAACCTTATTCGAAGACCTATAACTTTATGTGATAAAATATCGATTACGAACCGGGATCCAAAATTTCCAACATCATTTCCCCTAGGGGTACCCCTAGGAAAATCACCTGAAAAATTTTCAAATAAAAATTCAATTTTTTTGTCCAGTATTGTACGTATATTTATTTATTGTTTTCGGTGATTTGATTTTGTTATTTGCAAGAGTCTATCCTCGTAGATCCGCCGAATATATCCCATAATGTGCCCTTCCTTTTATTTGAGCCTCTCACCATGAATCAGGAATCAAATTTCGATTTTGATTTTTAGATCTATAGTACTTTGAATAATCTTTCCAACTCCACTTGTTTCGACCCAATCGGACGAATAACGAAGGAGATATGGCCAAAACAATGGAGGAACAAAGAATTGAGAAATGGCAAAAACATCCTAAGTGTCCACAAAATTGACGATTATCGTATCGATCTCGCCCCATGTCGTAGGCCTTGAATTAGCCACCCATAGCAGCAAGAATCAACCTAATCCCATAAATAATGAAGGAGATATTGCCGAAATGGTGGCATGTGCCGAAAAAGAAGCTCTGGGGCCTCCTCTAATTGCGCCGTGGCCTCACTTTTACCGAAACTGCTTTGACCATATCTCCTTCGTGACTTATCCGATTGGGACGATTCTCGAGCGTTAGAAACCTTATTCAAGACCTATAACTTTATGTGATGAAATATCGATTACTAACCGATCCAAAATTTCCAACTTTCGATCATTTCCCCTAGGGAAAATCACCTGAAAAATTTTCGAAATAAAAATTCAATTTTTTTGTCCAGGATTGCACGGAGATTTATTTATAGTGTCCCGTGATGAGATTTTGTTATTTGCAAGAGTCTATCACCTGTAGATCCGCCGAATATATCCCAGAATGTGCCCTTACTTTTATTTGAGCCTCTCACCATGAATCCGGGAATCAAATTTCGATTTTGATTTTTTATATCTATAGTACTTTGAATAATCTTTCCAACTCCGCTTGTTTCGACCCAATCGGACGAATAACGAAGGAGATATGGCCAAAACAATGGAGGAACAGCAATTGAGAAACGGCAAAAAACATCCGGAAGTGTCCACAAAATTGACGATTATCGTATCGATCTCGCCCCATGTCGTAGGCCTTCGAATTATCCACCCATAGTAGCAAGAATCGACCCAATCCGATAAATAACGAAGGAGATATTGCCGAAACGGTGGCATGTGCCGGAAAAAGAAGCTCATCGGGGGCCTTCTCTAATTGCGTCGCCGTGGCCTCACTTTTACCAGAAACTGTTTTGACCATATCTCCTTCGTTACTTATCCGATTGGGACGATTATCGAAGCATTAGAAACCTTATTCGAATACCTATAACTTTATGTGATAAAATATCGACATTTAACCGATCCAAAATTTCCAACTTTCGATTATTTCCCTAAGGTACCCTAGGAAAATCACCTGAAAAATTTTCGAAATAAAAATTCAATTTTTTTGTCCAGGATTTCACGTATATTTCTTTATAGTGTCCCGTGATGAGATTTTGTTATTTGCAAGAGTCTATCACCTATAGATCCGCCGAATATATATTCCAGAATGTGCCCTTCCTTTTATTTGAGCCTCTCACCATGAATCCGGGAATCAAATTTCGATTTTGATTTTTTAGATCTATAGTACTTTGAATAATATTTCCAACGCCGCTTGTTTCGACCCAATCGGACGAATAACGAAGGAGATATGGCCAAAACAATGGAGGAACAACAATTGAGAAATGGCAAAAAACATCCGGAAGTGTCCACAAAATTGACGATTATCGTATCGATCTCGCCCCATGTCGTAGGCCTTCGAATTAGCCACCCATATCAGCAAGAATCGACCCAATCCGATAAATAACGAAGGAGATATTGCCGAAACGGTGGCATGTGCCGGAAAAAGAAGCTCATCGGGGGCCTCCTCTAATTGCGTCGCCGTGGCCTCACTTTTACCAGAAACTGTTTTGACCATATCTCCTTCGTTACTTATCCGATTGGGACGATTCTCGAAGCGTTAGAAACCTTATTCGAATACCTATAACTTTATGTGATAAAATATCGATTACGAACCGGGATCCAAAATTTCCAACTTTCGATCATTTCCCCTAGGGGTACCCCTAGGGAAAATCACCTGAAAAATTTTCGAAATAAAAATTCAATTTTTTTGTCCAGGATTGCACGTATATTTATTTATAGTGTCCCGTGATGAGATTTTGTTATTTGCAAGAGTCTATCACGTGTAGATCCGCCGAATATATCCCAGAATGTGCCCTTCCTTTTATTTGAGCCTCTCACCATGAATCCGGGAATCAAATTTCGATTTTGATTTTTTAGATCTATAGTACTTTGAATAATATTTCCAACGCCGCTTGTTTCGACCCAATCGGACGAATAACGAAGGAGATATGGCAAAAACAATGGAGGAACACCAATTGAGAAACGGCAAAAAACATCCGGAAGTGTCCACAAAATTGACGATTATCGTATCGATATCGCCCCATGTCGTAGGCCTTCGAATTATCCACCCATAGCAGCAAGAATCGACCCAATCCGATAAATAACGAAGGAGATATTGCCGAAACGGTGGCATGTGCCGGAAAAAGAAGCTCATCGGGGGCCTCATCTAATTGCGTCGCCGTGGCCTCACTTTTACCAGAAACTGTTTTGACCATATCTCCTTCGTTACTTATCCGATTGGGACGATTCTCGAAGCGTTAGAAACCTTATTCGAAGACCTATAACTTTATGTGATAAAATATCGATTACGAACCGGGATCCAAAATTTCCAACATCATTTCCCCTAGGGGTACCCCTAGGGAAAATCACCTGAAAAATTTTCGAAATAAAAATTCAATTTTTTTGTCCAGGATTGTACGTATATTTATTTATAGTATCCCGTGATGAGATTTTGTTATTTGCAAGAGTCTATCCCCTGTAGATCCGCCGAATATATCCCATAATGTGCCCTTCCTTTTATTTGAGCCTCTCACCATGAATCAGGGAATCAAATTTCGATTTTGATTTTTTAGATCTATAGTACTTTGAATAATCTTTCCAACTCCACTTGTTTCGACCCAATCGGACGAATAACGAAGGAGATATGGCCAAAACAATGGAGGAACAGCAATTGAGAAATGGCAAAAAACATCCGGAAGTGTCCACAAAATTGACGATTATCGTATCGATCTCGCCCCATGTCGTAGGCCTTCGAATTAGCCACCCATAGCAGCAAGAATCAACCTAATCCCATAAATAATGAAGGAGATATTGCCGAAATGGTGGCATGTGCCGGAAAAAGAAGCTCGGGGGCCTCCTCTAATTGCGTCGCCGTGGCCTCACTTTTACCAGAAACTGTTTTGACCATATCTCCTTCGTGACGTATCCGATTGGGACGATTCTCGAAGCGTTAGAAACCTTATTCGAAGACCTATAACTTTATGTGATGAAATATCGATTACTAACCGGGATCCAAAATTTCCAACTTTCGATCATTTCCCCTAGGGGTACCCCTAGGGAAAATCACCTGAAAAATTTTCGAAATAAAAATTCAATTTTTTTGTCCAGGATTGCACGTATATTTATTTATAGTGTCCCGTGATGAGATTTTGTTATTTGCAAGAGTCTATCACCTGTAGATCCGCCGAATATATCCCAGAATGTGCCCTTACTTTTATTTGAGCCTCTCACCATGAATCCGGGAATCAAATTTCGATTTTGATTTTTTATATCTATAGTACTTTGAATAATCTTTCCAACTCCGCTTGTTTCGACCCAATCGGACGAATAACGAAGGAGATATGGCCAAAACAATGGAGGAACAAAGAATTGAGAAACGGCAAAAACATCCTAAGTGTCCACAAAATTGACGCTTATCGTATCGTTCTCGCCCCCTGTCGGTGGCCTTCGACTTAGCCACCCATAGAAGCAAGTATCGACCCAATCCGATAAATAACGAAGGAGATATTGCCGAAACGGTGGCATGTGCCTAAAAAGAAGCTCATCGGGGCCTTCTAATTGCGCCGTGGCCTCACTTTTACCAAACTGCTTTGACCATATCTCCTTCGTTACTTATCCGATTGGGACGATTATCAAGCGTTAGAAACCTTATTCGAATACCTATAACTTTATGTGATAAAATATCGACATTAACCGATCCAAAATTTCCAACTTTCGATTATTTCCCTGGGTACCTCAGGAAAATCACTGAAAAATTTTCAAATAAAAATTCAATTTTGTTGTCCATGATTGCACTTATATTTATTTATAGTGTCCCGTGATGAGATTTTGTTATTTGCAAGAGTCTATCACCTGTAGATCCGCCGAATATATCCTGAATGTGCCCTTCCTTTTATTTGAGCCTCTCACCATGAATCCGGGAATCAAATTTCGATTTTGATTTTTTAGATCTATAGTACTTTGAATAATATTTCCAACGCCGCTTGTTTCGACCCAATCGGACGAATAACGAAGGAGATATGGCCAAAACAATGGAGGAACAACAATTGAGAAACGGCAAAAAACATCCTGAAGTGTCCACAAAATTGACGATTATCGTATCGATCTCGCCCCATGTCGTAGGCCTTCGAATTAGCCACCCATATCAGCAAGAATCGACCCAATCCGATAAATAACGAAGGAGATATTGCCGAAACGGTGGCATGTGCCGGAAAAAGAAGCTCATCGGGGGCCTCCTCTAATTGCGTCGCCGTGGCCTCACTTTTACCAGAAACTGTTTTGACCATATCTCCTTCGTTACTTATCCGATTGGGACGATTCTCGAAGAGTTAGAAACCTTATTCGAATACCTATAACTTTATGTGATAAAATATCGATTACGAACCTTGATCCAAAATTTCCAACTTTCGATCATTTCCCCTAGGGGTACCCCTAGGGAAAATCACCTGAAAAATTTTCGAAATAAAAATTCAATTTTTTTGTCCAGGATTGCACGTATATTTATTTATAGTGTCCCGTGATGAGATTTTGTTATTTGCAAGAGTCTATAACCTGTAGATCCGCCGAATATATCCCAGAATGTGCCCTTCCTTTTATTTGAGCCTCTCACCATGAATCCGGGAATCAAATTTCGATTTTGATTTTTTAGATCTATAGTACTTTGAATAATATTTCCAACGCCGCTTGTTTCGACCCAATCGGACGAATAACGAAGGAGATATGGCAAAAACAATGGAGGAACACCAATTGAGAAACGGCAAAAAACATCCGGAAGTGTCCACAAAATTGACGATTATCGTATCGATCTCACCCCATATCGTAGGCCTTCGAATTATCCACCCATAGCAGCAAGAATCGACCCAATCCGATAAATAACGAAGGAGATATTGCTGAAACGGTGGCATGTGCCGGAAAAAGAAGCTCATCGGGGGCCTCCTCTAATTGCGTCGTCGCGGCCTCACTTTTACCAGAAACTGTTTTGACCATATCTCCTTCATTACTTATCCGATTGGGACGATTCTCGAAGCGTTAGAAACCTTATTCGAAGACCTATAACTTTATGTTATAAAATATCGATTACAAACCGGGATCCAAAATTTCCAACTTTCGATCATTTCCCCTAGGGGTACCCCTAGGGAAAATCACCTGAAAAATTTTCGAAATAAAAATTCAATTTTTTTGTCCAGTATTGCACGTATATTTATTTATAGTGTCCCGTGATGAGATTTTGTTATTTGCAAGAGTCTATAACCTGTAGATCCGCCGAATATATCCCAGAATGTGCCCTTCCTTTTATTTGAGCCTCTCACCATGAATCCGGGAATCAAATTTCGATTTTGATATATTAGATCTATAGTACTTTGAATAATATTTCCAACTCCGCTTGATTCGACCCAATCGGACGAATAACGAAGGAGATATGGCAAAAACAATGGAGGAACAGCAATTGAGAAACGGCAAAAAACATCCGGAAGTGTCCACAAAATTGACGATTATCGTATCGATCTCGCCCCATATCGTAGGCCTTCGAATTATCCACCCATATCAGCAAGAATCGACCCAATCCGATAAATAACGAAGGAGATATTGCCGAAACGGTGGCATGTGCCGGAAAAAGAAGCTCATCGGGGGCCTCCTCTAATTGCGTCGCCGCGGCCTCACTTTTACCAGAAACTGTTTTGACCATATCTCCTTCATTACTTATCCGATTGGGACGATTATCGAAGCATTAGAAACCTTATTCGAATACCTATAACTTTATGTTATAAAATATCGATTACAAACCGGGATCCAAAATTTCCAACTTTCGATCATTTCCCTGTGGGTACCCTAGGAAAATCACTGAAAAATTTTCAAATAAAAATTCAATTTTTTTGTCCAGATTGCACGTATATTTATTTATAGTGTCCCGTGATGAGATTTTGTTATTTGCAAGAGTCTATCACCTTTAGATCCGCCGAATATATCCTGAATGTGCCCTTCCTTTTATTTGATCCTCTCTCCATAAATCCGTGAATCAAATTTAGATTTTGATTTGTTTTATCTATAGTACTTTGACTAATCTTTCCAACGCCGCTTGTTTCACCAATCGGACGAATAACGAAGGAGATATGGCCAAAACAATGGAGGAACAAAGAATTGAGAAATGGCAAAAACATCCTAAGTGTCCACAAAATTGACGATTATCGTATCGATCTCGCCCCATATCGTAGGCCTTCGAATTAGCCTCACATAGCAGCAAGAATCGACTCAATCCGATAAATAACGAAGGAGATATTTCCGAAATGGTGGCATGTGCCGGAAAAAGAAGCTCATCGGGGGCCTCCTCTAATTGCGTCGTCGTGGACTCACTTTTACCAGAAACTGTTTTGACCATATCTCCTTCGTTACTTATCCGATTGGGACGATTCTCGAAGCGTTAGAAACCTTATTTGAAGACCTATAACTTTATGTGATAAAATATCGATTACGAACCGGGATCCAAAATTTCCAACTTTCGATCATTTCCCCTAGGGGTACCCCTAGGGAAAATCACCTGAAAAATTTTCGAAATAAAAATTCAATTTTTTTGTCCAGGATTGCACGTATATTTATTTATAGTATCCCGTGATGAGATTTTGTTATTTGCAAGAGTCTATCACCTGTAGATCCGCCGAATATATCCCAGAATGTGCCCTTCCTTTTATTTGAGCCTCTCACCATGAATCCGGGAATCAAATTTCGATTTTGATTTTTTAGATCTATAGTACTTTGAATAATATTTCCAACTCCGATTTTTTCGACCCAATCGGACGAATAACGAAGGAGATATGACAAAAACAATGGAGGAACAACAATTGAGAAACAGCAAAAAACATCCGGAAGTGTCCACAAAATTGACGATTATCGTATCGATCTCGCCCCATGTCGTAGGCCTTCGAATTATACACCCATAGCATCAAGAATCGACCCAATCCGATAAATAACGAAGGAGATATTGCCGAAACGGTGGCATGTGCCGGAAAAAGAAGCTCATCGGGGGCCTCCTCTAATTGCGTCGCCGCGGCCTCACTTTTACCAGAAACTGTTTTGACCATATCTCCTTCGTTACTTATCCGATTGGGACGATTCTCGAAGCGTTAGAAACCTTATTCGAAGACCTATAACTTTATGTTATAAAATATCTATTACAATCCGGGATCCAAAATTTCCAACTTTCGATCATTTCCCCTAGGGGTACCCCTAGGGAAAATCACCTGAAAAATTTTCGAAATAAAAATTCAATTTTTTTGTCCAGGATTGCACGTATATTTATTTATAGTGTCCCGTGATGAGATTTTGTTATTTGCAAGAGTCTATCACCTGTAGATCCGCCGAATATATCCCAGAATGTGCCCTTCCTTTTATTTGAGCCTCTCACCATGAATCCGGGAATCAAATTTCGATTTTGATTTTTTAGATCTATAGTACATTGAATAATCTTTCCAACGCCGCTTGTTTCGACCCAATCGGATGAATAACGAAGGAGATATGGCCAAAACAATGGAGGAACAGCAATTGAGAAACGGCAAAAAACATCCAGAAGTGTCCACAAAATTGACGATTATCGTATCGATCTCGCCCCATGTAGTAGGCCTTCAAATTAGCCACCCATAGCAGCAAGAATCGAATCAATCTGATAAATAACGAAGGAGATATTGCCGAAACGGTGGCATGTGCCGGAAAAAGAAGCTCATCGGGGGTCTCCTCTAATTGCGTCGTCGTGGCCTCACTTTTACCAGAAACTGTTTTGACCATATCTCCTTCGTTACTTATCCGATTGGGACGATTCTTGAAGCGTTAGAAACCTTATTCGAAGACCTATAACTTTATGTGATAAAATATCGATTACGAACCGGGATCCAAAATTTCCAACTTTCGATCATTTCCCCTAGGGGTACCCCTAGGGAAAATCACCTGAAAAATTTTCGAAATAAAAATTCAATTTTTTTGTCCAGGATTGCACGTATATTTATTTATAGTATGCCGTGATGATATTTTGTTATTTGCAAGAGTCTATCCCTTGTAGATCCGCCGAATATATCCCAGAATGTGCCCTTCCTTTTATTTGAGCCTCTCACCATGAATCCGGGAATCAAATTTCGATTTTGATTTTTAGATATATAGTACTTTGAATAATGTTTCCAACGCCGCTTGTTTTGACCCAATCGGACGAATAACGAAGGAGATATGGCCAAAACAATGGAGGAACAGCAATTGAGAAACGGCAAAAAACATCCGGAAGTGTCCACAAAATTGACGATTATCGTATCGATATCGCCCCATGTCGTAGGCCTTCGAATTAGCCACCCATAGCAGCAAGAATCGACCCAATCCGATAAATAACGAAGGAGATATTGCCGAAACGGTGGCATGTGCCGGAAAAAGAAGCTCATCGGGGGCCTCCTCTAATTGCGTCGCCGTGGCCTCACTTTTACCAGAAACTGTTTTGACCATATCTCCTTCGTTACTTATCCGATTGGGACGATTCTCGAAGCGTTAGAAACCTTATTCTAAGACCTATAACTTTATGTGATAAAATATCGATTACGAACCGGGATCCAAAATTTCCAACTTTCGATCATTTCCCCTAGGGGTACCCCTAGGGAAAATCACCTGAAAAATTTTCGAAATAAAAATTCAATTTTTTTGTCCAGGATTGTACGTATATTTATTTATAGTATCCCGTGATGAGATTTTGTTATTTGCAAGAGTCTATCCCCTGTAGATCCGCCGAATATATCCCAGAATGTGCCCTTCCTTTTATTTGAGCCTCTCACCATGAATACGGGAATCAAATTTCGATTTTGATTTTTTAGATCTATAGTACTTTGAATAATCTTTCCAACGCCGCTTGTTTCGACCCAATCGGACGAATAACGAAGGAGATATGGCCAAAACAATGGAGGAACACCAATTGAGAAACGGCAAAAAACATCCGGAAGTGTCCACAAAATTGACGATTATCGTATCGATCTCGCCCCATATCGTAGGCCTTCGAATTATCCACCCATAGCAGCAAGAATAGACCCAATACGATAAATAACGAAGGAGATATTGCCGAAACGGTGGCATGTGCCGGAAAAAGAAGCTCATCGGGGGCCTCCTCTAATTGCGTCGCCGTGGCCTCACTTTTACCAGAAACTGTTTTGACCATATCTCCTTCGTTACTTATCCGATTGGGACGATTCTTGAAGCGTTAGAAACCTTATTCGAATACCTATAACTCTATGTGATAAAATATCGATTACGAACCGGGATCCAAAATTTCCAACTTTCGATCATTTCCCCTAGGGGTACCCCTAGGGAAAATCACCTGAAAAATTTTCGAAATAAAAATTCAATTTTTTTGTCCAGGATTGTACGTATATTTATTTATAGTATCCCGTGATGAGATTTTGTTATTTGCAAGAGTCTATCCCCTGTAGATCCGCCGAATATATCCCAGAATGTGCCCTTCCTTTTATTTGAGCCTCTCACCATGAATACGGGAATCAAATTTCGATTTTGATTTTTTAGATCTATAGTACTTTGAATAATCTTTCCAACGCCGCTTGTTTCGACCCAATCGGACGAATAACGAAGGAGATATGGCCAAAACAATGGAGAAACAGCAATTGAGAAACGGCAAAAAACATCCGGAAGTGTCCACAAAATTGACGATTATCGTATCGATCTCGCCCCATATCGTAGGCCTTCGAATTATCCACCCATAGCAGCAAGAATCGACCCAATACGATAAATAACGAAGGAGATATTGCCGAAACGGTGGCATGTGCCGGAAAAAGAAGCTCATCGGGGGCCTCCTCTAATTGCGTCGCCGTGGCCTCACTTTTACCAGAAACTGTTTTGACCATATCTCCTTCGTTACTTATCCGATTGGGACGATTCTTGAAGCGTTAGAAACCTTATTCGAATACCTATAATTCTATGTGATAAAATATCGATTACGAACCGGGATCCAAAATTTCCAACTTTCGATCATTTCTGTGGGTACCTCAGGAAAATCACCTGAAAAATTTTCGAAATAAAAATTCAATTTTTTTGTCCAGGATTGCACGTATATTTATTTATAGTGTCCCGTGATGAGATTTTGTTATTTGCAAGAGTCTATCCCCTGTAGATCCGCCGAATATATCCCAGAATGTGCCCTTCCTTTTATTTGAGCCTCTCACCATGAATACGGGAATCAAATTTCGATTTTGATTTTTTAGATCTATAGTACTTTGAATAATCTTTCCAACGCCGCTTGTTTCGACCCAATCGGACGAATAACGAAGGAGATATGGCCAAAACAATGGAGGAACAGCAATTGAGAAACGGCAAAAAACATCCGGAAGTGTCCACAAAATTGACGATTATCGTATCGATCTCGCCCCATGCGTAGGCCTTCGAATTAGCCACCCATATCAGCAAGAATCGACCTAATCCGATAAATAATGAAGGAGATATTGCCGAAACGGTGGCATGTGCCGGAAAAAGAAGCTCATTGGGGGCCTCCTCTAATTGCGTCGCCGTGGCCTCACTTTTACTAAATGCTTTTGACCATATCTCCTTCGTTACTTATCCGATTGGGACGATTCTCGAAGCGTTAGAAACCTTATTCGAATACCTATAACTTTATGTTATAAAATATCGATTACGAACCGGGATCCAAAATTTCCAACTTTCGATCATTTCCCCTAGGGGTACCCCTAGGGAAAATCACCTGAAAAATTTTCGAAATAAAAATTCAATTTTTTTGTCCAGGATTGCACGTATATTTATTTATAGTGTCCCGTGATGAGATTTTGTTATTTGCAAGAGTCTATCACCTTTAGATCCGCCGAATATATCCCAGAATGTGTCCTTCCTTTTATTTGAGCCTCTCACCATGAATCAGGGAATCAAATTTCGATTTTGATTTTTTAGATCTATAGTACTTTGAATAATCTTTCCAACTCCGCTTGTTTCGACCGAATCGGACGAATAACGAAGGAGATATGGCCAAAACAATGGAGGAACAGCAATTGAGAAATGGCAAAAAACATCCGGAAGTGTCCACAAAATTGACGATTATCGTATCGATCTCGCCCCATGTCGTAGGCCTTCGAATTAGCCACCCATAGCAGCAAGAATCAACCTAATCCCATAAATAATGAAGGAGATATTGCCGAAATGGTGGCATGTGCCGGAAAAAGAAGCTCGGGGGCCTCCTCTAATTGCGTCGTCGTGGCCTCACTTTTACCAGAAACTGTTTTGACCATATCTCCTTCGTTATTCGTCCGATTGGGACGATTCTCGAAGCGTTAGACACCTTATTCGAAGACCTATAACTTTCTGTGATAAAATATCGATTACGAACCGGATCCAAAATTTCCAACTTTCGATCATTTCCCCTAGGGGTACCCCTAGGGAAAATCACCTGAAAAATTTTCGAAATAAAAATTCAATTTTTTTGTCCAGGATTGCACGTACATTTATTTATAGTGTCCCGTGATGATATTTTGTTATTTGCAAGAGTCTATCACCTGTAGATCCGCCGAATATATCCCAGAATGTGCCCTTCCTTTTATTTGAGCCTCTCACCATGAATCCGGGAATCAAATTTCGATTTTGATTTTTTAGATCTATAGTACTTTGAATAATCTTTCCAACTCCGCTTGTTTCGACCCAATCGGACGAATAACGAAGGAGATATGGCCAAAACAATGGAGGAACAACAATTGAGAAACGGCAAAAAACATCCGGAAGTGTCCACAAAATTGACGATTATCGTATCGATCTCGCCCCATGTCGTAGGCCTTCGAATTAGCCACCCATAGCAGCAAGAATCAACCTAATCCCATAAATAATGAAGGAGATAATGCCGAAATGGTGGCATGTGCCGGAAAAAGAAGCTCGGGGGCCTCCTCTAATTGCGTCGCCGCGGCCTCACTTTTACCAGAAACTGTTTTGACCATATCTCCTTCGTTACTTATCCGATTGGGACGATTCTCGAAGCGTTAGAAACCTTATTCGAAGACCTATAACTTTATGTGATAAAATATCGATTACGAACCGGGATCCAAAATTTCCAACTTTCGATCATTTCCCCTAGGGGTACCCCTAGGGAAAATCACCTGAAAAATTTTCGAAATAAAAATTCAATTTTTTTGTCCAGGATTGCACGTATATTTATTTATAGTGTCCCGTGATGAGATTTTGTTATTTGCAAGAGTCTATCACCTGTAGATCCGCCGAATATATCCCAGAATGTGCCCTTCCTTTTATTTGAGCCTCTCACCATGAATCCGGGAATCAAATTTCGATTTTGATTTTTTATATCTATAGTACTTTGAATAATCTTTCCAACTCCGCTTGTTTCGACCCAATCGGACGAATAACGAAGGAGATATGGCCAAAACAATGGAGGAACAGCAATTGAGAAACGGCAAAAAACATCCGGAAGTGTCCACAAAATTGACGATTATCGTATCGATCTCGCCCCATGTCGTAGGCCTTCGAATTATCCACCCATAGCAGCAAGAATCGACCCAATCCGATAAATAACGAAGGAGATATTGCCGAAACGGTGGCATGTGCCGGAAAAAGAAGCTCATCGGGGGCCTTCTCTAATTGCGTCGCCGTGGCCTCACTTTTACCAGAAACTGTTTTGACTATATCTCCTTCGTTACTTATCCGATTGGGACGATTATCGAAGCATTAGAAACCTTATTCGAATACCTATAACTTTATGGGATAAAATATCGATTACGAACCGGGATCCAAAATTTCCAACTTTCGATTATTTCCCCTAGGGGTACCCCTAGGGAAAATCACCTGAAAAATTTTCGAAATAAAAATTCAATTTTGTTGTCCATGATTGCACTTATATTTATTTATAGTGTCCCGTGATGAGATTTTGTTATTTGCAAGAGTCTATCACCTGTAGATCCGCCGAATATATCCCAGAATGTGTCCTTCCTTTTATTTGAGCCTCTCACCATGAATCCGGGAATCAAATTTCGATTTTGATTTTTTAGATCTATAGTAATTTGAATAATATTTCCAACGCCGCTTGTTTCGACCCAATCGGACGAATAACGAAGGAGATATGGCCAAAACAATGGAGGAACAACAATTGAGAAATGGCAAAAAACATCCGGAAGTGTCCACAAAATTGACGATTATCGTATCGATCTCGCCCCATGTCGTAGGCCTTCGAATTAGCCACCCATAGCAGCAAGAATCAACCTAATCCCATAAATAATGAAGGAGATATTGCCGAAACGGTGGCATGTGCCGGAAAAAGAAGCTCATCGGGGGCCTCCTCTAATTGCGTCGCCGTGGCCTCACTTTTACCAGAAACTGTTTTGACCATATCTCCTTCGTTACTTATCCGATTGGGACGATTCTCGAAGCGTTAGAAACCTTATTCGAAGACCTATAACTTTATGTGATAAAATATCGATTACGAACCAGGATCCAAAATTTCCAACTTTCGATCATTTCCCATGGGGGTACCCCTAGGGAAAATCACCTGAAAAATTTTCGAAATAAAAATTCAATTGTTTTGTCCAGGATTGCACGTACATTTATTTATAGTGTCCCGTGATGAGATTTTGTTATTTGCAAGAGTCTATCACCTGTAGATCCGCCGAATATATCCCAGAATGTGCCCTTCCTTTTATTTGAGCCTCTCACCATGAATCCGGGAATCAAATTTCGATTTTGATTTTTTAGATCTATAGTACTTTGAATAATCTTTCCAACGCCGCTTGTTTCGACCCAATCGGACGAATAACGAAGGAGATATGGCCAACACAATGGAGGAACAGCAATTGAGAAATGGCAAAAAACATCCGGAAGTGTCCACAAAATTGACGATTATCGTATCGATCTCGCCCCATGTCGTAGGCCTTCGAATTAGCCACCCATAGCAGCAAGAATCGACCTAATCCCATAAATAATGAAGGAGATATTGCCGAAATGGTGGCATGTGCCGGAAAAAGAAGCTCATCGGGGGCCTTCTCTAATTGCGTCGTCGTGGCCTCACTTTTACCAGAAACTGTTTTGACCATATCTCCTTCGTTACTTATCCGATTGGGACGATTCTCGAAGCGTTAGAAATCTTATTAGAATACCTATAACTTTATGTGATAAAATATCGATTACGAACCGGGATCCAAAATTTCCAACTTTCGATCATTTCCCCTAGGGGTACCCCTAGAGAAAATCACTGTAACACCCCCAAGATATTCGAGGTGTATTACAGCGCCGTGGACCCCCTACATGGGACCCACAAGTCTAACACAATAAAACACCACTCGACTAACCATCTCGGTTAGCAAGGAAACAACTATTAACAACAAGAACATAAAACAACACGTCTGGTACAACCGGCATAATAAACATCAACCGACAAATACAGTAACTCCAACGAAGTCCAAACACAATCCGAAAAGAAAAGCCTAAGTACTCGCGAGTACAATCTATAAGTTTACAATTTGGAAAACATCCACATCAAAAGAGACAGTAGGAAACAACAAGACTCAATTGCACATGTCAACAACCTTGGCCAACATCCTCGTACCATCCTGCCCGCCATTGCTCTGGCCGAACATAACCTCAAATCCATAACAAGAATTTCCGACAACGGGTCCCCAAAGGGGTTAGCAATTACGCTAGTACAAGTATTCAAGGCAAACCAATCGCTACACATTTCATAGTACATGCACCAATATCAATTCGAAAGTCAAAACCAGACATGTCTTTTTCGAAAATAAACAATAAACAATTAGCCTTGAGAACAGGCGGCAAGATACATTCTCACTCGGGGCCTCACAGGACCCTAACGAGTTGGCTACAAATACGTAAAAACAAAACTACGCACACGCTAAGCCGTGAGAATAGGGCGGCATACATTCTCACTCGAGGCCTTGCAAGGACCCTAACGAGTTGGCTAGCGGTGCGAAACTCGTGAAATCCATGGCAAAGATAGATTTCCCTCCTTGACCCGTCGGGCCAACACGAGGTGATTTACAAACAAGTAATATACATCACCATTTCATGTTAAGCTTAAAGGTTTCCAAAATACTTGCCTTGAATTATTGACGACGCAACGAACGGAAAGGAAGTCACCGACGAACGCTAGGAACCAATGAAACCGAACCTAACGATTCGAAGAATACAATCACAACCATTTCTAAATGAATACGGAATTGGAATACACCCGAAAACCCGCCTACGATTCATGTATATTCGTATATAAACAACAACGAGGGCGGACCACAACCAAACCCTCTCGATTCCGTAAAAATCACGAAATATACCATGAATCCGTAGGGAAACTAAGAATACCAACAATATTAATCATATTCATCATGAATTAATCGACAAAACGGAACGAATCGGACAAAAACGCGAAAATCCCCAAATCTACCCAAAAGTAGGGTTCTAAAGATCTAACCTTGATTCGCTGGATCGAAGGATGTTATAGGATGATTGATCAACGATATAACCCCAAGGACTTCATGGATTTGTTGTTCAACAACATGGTTTCGTCTCCTCCGAAACCCCAGCCGCGGACCGAAGAGAAATGAAATGAAAAATGACGGAGAAAGTCGCTGGTCTGTCATTTTTATACTGGGCCGGAACTAGCGTGCGCTAGCCTTCCCGGCCTAGCGTGCGCTATCGGCCAGTATCGGCCGAGCACACTCGGCCATGGCCCGCACGACCCGGCACCACCGACCAATTCTGCCGACCGTGACTCGACCGCCCGACTCCCGCTAGCGTGCGCTACGGCCGGAAGCCTGCGCGCTAGCCGACTGGCCCAAAGAGCCACCGGATCGACAACTCATCCGTGCATCGCACGCTAGTCGGCCGGCGTGCGCTACTCGCTGCTAGCGCGCGCTGACCGACGATGGCGTGCGCTACCCGCCGATCTGACCGAGTCCGAACCTCGTAATACCTGCCTGTGCCCGAGCAGACGTCTGGCCGACTCGGCAGCGGCGCTTACATCGCTGAAGCTAGCGCGCGCAGCTGGCCCCGTGGCGTGCGCTCGCGGTTCTCGCGTGCTGCTCGGCCAAGGTTCAAGACTCGTCCGGCGGCCCCGCACTCCCGGCCACTGGCCACCGGCCCGCCACGACCCGACGCCTCGATTTCTGAAAACGCACGGAACGGACACGACGAATAGTTCGCGGACGACGTCAACGACTCGAGATGAAAACGTAATGCAATAATTAATCATACGCGACCAAGAAAAGGTTCAAGACGACAAATACAGATATGGATACCCGTAATTTTCAAGAAATTACAAAATGGCCCAAAACGCCCGGAAATCACGATACGTGATCGAATAACCAAACCGAAGTTCACAACACGTCTAACAAAGTTAAACGGACTTGCGGGAAACTCAAACAGCTGATTTGAGACGAGATTCGCAAGAATCGAACTCAAGTGCGGAAAAGTCGCTAAAAACCACGAACTCAACAAAACAACACCGAAACGAACTCGGATGACAAAAAGTGTAGAATTAATCATTCTCGGAATGACGAAACGGTCATGAGCGAGCCGTCAAAACGGACTCGGTCGAAAAAGAAATTTACCGAAAATCGAAAATTGCGGATATTACATTCTACCCTCCTTAAAAGAAGTTTCGTCCGAAACTTAAAATAAGTAGGAGAAGCAATATCCTTTGCCAGAAAACTCGACGAGATACACAAAATCAAGACTGCGCCCGACAAATAAACGCCGCAAGGAACGCAAAGAGACATACGGCGAGAAAATACGCTCTAGGGCGACTAACACAACGTCACCAAGAGAGACATAATAAAATCAACGAGTGACAAGCGTCATCAAATAGACAATCCAATCGAGTCGATTATCCGAACAATCACAAAACTCAACGAAAAAGTCAATACGATTGACCAACCCAACGTTCATCAACCCAAAACGCGAGTCAACGCCGAACAAATACGAAATTCCACCGCCCAAGGGTTGGAAGATCGAAACGAGACTAATTTCCGAACTTAAGGGAACTACGAAGGAGACCGAACGCTCAACAATCACGAAACGAGAACAAAAACCGAACAAGCAAACGATTGAGACAACAAGAATCGAACAATCATGTCCGAAACACGTAGGATAATAAAATTCAAACAACAACTCCCGGGATGACCTGGTGAGAACAAGAAGACGTGCATTCCCACAATATCCACAGAAAGGGAATAGCGATTGAAAAGCCACAATGACAAACGAGTTATTCCGAAACAATACCACCTCGTTCGATCAACAAAAGCAAGGGATAGGAAAGTTCGAAATGTTAACGAGCATAAACGAGTTGATAGAGCCAAAAGTACAGAAGTTAAAATTCCGATCCACTTCGAATAAAAGAACTATTAGAACCAAAAGATGTTACTTCCGAACAAGGTTTACAATAGTCGAACCGAATTCGGAAGGTCACAGCGATAACCAGATCGACTCAAAACCAGATTACATCTCGCTCGAACGATGAAACCAAGGTACAGAACAAGTTCATAAGGTATCAATGAACACGAGCGAAGCGATAGACTGGAGAAAGAGAAGATATAGAAGTCAAAATAGTACGGGTATTACTTTTGACCTCGCCCCCGAAACTCACCACAACAGAACCAAGGTAACAATACAACAAGCAACCGACACAACGTGGAACAATCACCGATGCACACAATCATACCAATACGATCTCTAACAGCTCGCATATATGCGATAAAGCATAAACCGCCACGAGGCGACAACATCCAATACCAATATCACACCCCTCACAGAGGCTACCACGACAACTGTGTGGCGAACGACTCAACGCTCACACCACCAATTCAACAACAACTCGGGGGTTAACATCCTAACGAGAGTACGAACATCTCACATATATTCCCGGACCACAAATAGGAATGATAGGTTTTGAAAACGAAAGCCACCTTTGAAAATAACTTGTAAGCACCAGTTGATCTTGAGTATCATATATCAAAAAGTAGTACAAACATCGTCATCGAGACTAAAAAAAATCATCTTGCGTTTGAAAAAAAAAAAAAAAAAAAGAAATGAAGACACCTTTCGTTAAATTAAAACTTGTCAGCTATATTCGACCTTCGGGTCTAAGCGAATGCATTTCTAAATCATTAGAAATATTTCAAAATATTTTGATCCTCAAAGTAGAATAATTTTGAAACATAGCGTGACACTAGTAGGCATCTTGAGAGCACTGTGAGAAAATAATTTATTTTAAAAGTACGTCTCGAGGTTTATTTTCTAAGATACTCAAGGTTTTTCAGAAGTACAATATGCCAGAATGCCCAAAATTCGCACGTATCAACATTTACTTAAACACATCATATCACACGCATCAAATCGCTCAAAATCACGACAGTGATATACAATCCTCAGGATATGTTCAACAACATCGTTAAAACAACAATCGGTTTATCAAAACTGGATGGAAAACGATATCAAGAACAAAACTCCAAAAAGTCAACTCTACGGATTCAAGAAAATACCTAGATTCGCGAAGAACAATGGATCGATGATGTTAAAAATCGCTCAGATACTCCAAAACACCTTTGGATGGAAGAAAAATCAGCCCAGATGCGAACCGAGTCGCTACGTCTCAAACTCATGGAGGAAGGAGAAGAAATGAAGAAAAATGCAACTTAGATCGGTGTCCAGATTTATATCGACACAATTAGCGTGCGCTAATCATTAAGGTTAGCGTGCGCTATCACGGCACCAAACAAAACTCGACCAAAAATACACTGTTAGCGTGCGCTAACCCCAAGTGTTTAGCGTGCGCTAACGAGAACTTGCACCAGTCCGGTAGCTCCTGGATCGCCTGAACTACCGTGTAGCATGCGCTATCCTCCCCTTAGCGTGCTACCAATGCACTCTTGCGCGCGCTTAGCCGCAAAGCGTAGCGTGCGCTAACGACCCACGAGACAACAATGTAACACACCAGAAAATTACATGCCGTAAACCTTTCTCACAAGGATTTACTGTGCTAAGCACAATTTCCCATGTTATTTCGAAAATGCTAAAAAGACCAATGACGGTAATATTTTTCCAAAGCTCACAAAATCATTTGTCAATCCATCATGAAATATTCAAGGCCAAAATGCCAAAACTTGATTCAAGGAATCGGTTTAACGAAATAAAACTCAGTTTGCAAAATCCCGAAAGCCGTTTGAAAGAACTCACGCAATGGATAAAATACGGTGCGAAAATACATCAAGAAGGATTTACACTCCTCGTATAAACCAAATACGAGAGTCTAATAAACACATATCGTGAAATCAAAATCCACGTAAGGATTCCATCATTTAACGACTAATCATACAAATAACTCGTGTCACACGAGGCACAACACAAGGAATGGAGTTTTACATCCATAGATCGCACGTAAGTGACGACCACCCTCGATACTAATCACGACCAATGATCTCAAGCGACGCGTCGCGATGCGACTAAGTCGACAAAATCCGACGAGACAAAACTCAACAAACACAACTTGACTCGACACCTAGGTTTCCCGTGCTAACTGATTTTAAAATCGTATACTTTAGTTATTCGAAAATAAAACCGATAAGTTAAAAATCGTTTTCAAGACCCTTTCAAACACGACAAGGGCTTAACAAATGTAGCATTTTATAAAATGTCCCAAACACTTTGAAACACGACCTTTAAATACGACGCAAGTTTTTATTTGAAAATACAAGGTGGCTCGCCCAAATTCATGTCACTTTTCAAAACCCACAATACGATCAAATCTCGTAGATTTTCAAGCATGCACGCCGCATGTATTATTATTAATAGAAACACATTGGTTGTAAATAACAATAATTAGCCAAGTACCAACAATTCCGGACACACTCATATACGACATTCAAAAATCACTAGTTCAACAAGCGCAACTCTGAATACTAATTCCAAGCATATGTCAAACTATCTCTTCAAGTTTGACAACAGAACTAAAGATCACCGATTTGGACATATGTCGAAACCGGCTATGTGAGTTTCTCAACAAACTCGCCATCAATACCTATACCGAACATATCAATGTTCAAAACTTCTACATCATACCGCACCCTTCGGTGTCCAACTCATCGGTACATTCGGCTCAACATACATTTAGTATATCGCAATTACCAAACGCAGATTCCATCACACAAAGAAAAGACTGGAGAGTCAAGCCCTCTCACAATATACCACGGAGCAAATCTCGGATCTTTCGATCCCCAACGATCCCACCAATGCTAGGAAGTTTAGCGATGGAAGGCTCGCAAAACGACAAACGGTCAAGCCCAGAACGGCGCACATACTCCGAGAGAGACAAAGGACGGCGCAATACTAGAATCAAAAGTACACAACCGGATGGATCGAGAAACAACTCGACAATAAGTACGAGAGAGGCAATCACAGTTCGAGAAGTGGAATTTCAATACGAGAAAACAAGAGAATTGAGTAAGGAAAACTTACGAGCACTGGATGTACTGAGATGCCGGCAGCGGTGTGACAATGTGCAAAACAAAACACAACTAGACCCAAATAACCAACAAGCCTAGGTATCCATAAACCTAGAGCTCCGATACCATTTTCTGTAACACCCCCAAGATATTCGAGGTGTATTACAGCGCCGTGGACCCCCTACATGGGACCCACAAGGCTAACACAATAAAACACCACTCGACTAACCATCTCGGTTAGCAAGGAAACAACTATTAACAACAAGAACATAAAACAACACGTCCGGTACAACCGGCATAATAAACATCAACCGACAAATACAGTAACTCCAACGAAGTCCAAACACAATCCGAAAAGAAAAGCCTAAGTACTCGCGAGTACAATCTATAAGTTTACAATTTGGAAAACATCCACATCAAAAGAGACAAGAGGGAAACAACAAGACTCAATTGCACATGTCAACAACCTTGGCCAACATCCTCGTACCATCCCAGCCGCCCGCCGTCTGGTGAACATAACCTCAAATCCATAACAAGAATTTCCCGACAACGGGTCCCCAAAGGGGTTAGCAATTACGCTAGTACAAGTATTCAAGGCAAACCAATCGCTACACATTTCATAGTACATGCACCAATATCAATTGAAAGTCAAAACCAGACATGTCTTTTCCGAAAATAAGCATCAAACAATTAGCCTTGAGAACAGGCGGCGGATACATTCTCACTCGGGGCCTCACAGGACCCTAACGAGTTGGCTACAAATACGTAAAAACAAAACTACGCACACGCTAAGCCGTGAGAACAGGCGGCAGATACATTCTCACTCGAGGCTTTGCAAGGACCCTAACGAGTTGGCTAGCGATGCACGAAACTCGTGAAATCCAGGTGGCAAGATAGATTTCCCTCCTTGACCCGTCAGGCCAACACGAGGTGAGTTACAAACAAGTAATATACATCACCATTTCATGTTAAGCTTAAAGGTTTCCAAAAATACTTGCCTTGAATTATTGATTTACGCAACGAACTAAAGGAAGTCACCGACGAACGCTAGGAACCAATGAAACCGAACCTAACGATTCAAGAATACAATCACAACCATTTCTAAATGAATACGGAATTGGAATACACCAAAACCCGCCTACGATTCATGTATATTCGTATATAAACAACAACGAGGCGGACCACAACCAAACCCTCTCGATTCCGTAAAAATCACGAAATATACCATGAATCCGTAGGGAAACTAAGAATACCAACAATATTAATCATATTCATCATGAATTAATCGACAAAACGGAACGAATCGGACAAAAACGAAAATCCCCAAATCTACCCAAAAGTAGGGTTCTAAAGATCTAACCTTGATTCATGGATCGAAGGATGTTATAGGATGATTGATCAACGATATAACCCCAAGGACTTCATGGATTTGTTGTTCAACAACATGGTTTCGTCTCCTCCGAAACCCCACCATGGACCAAGAGAAATGAAATGAAAAATGACGGAGAAAGTCGGTCTGTCATTTTTATATCGGGGAACTAGCGTGCGCTAGCCTTCCCGGCCTAACGTGCGCTTAGTCGGCGGCGTGCGCTACCCTGCCGGTTAGCGCGCTACGACCGACAGATGGCGTGCGCTACCCGCCGATCTGGCCGAGTCCGAACCTCGTAATACCTGTCTGTGCCCGAGCACAGACGTCTGGCCGACTCGGCAGCGCGGCGCTACATCTGCTGAAGCTAGCGCAGCGCTGCCCCGGCCAGAAGCGTGCGCTTACGCGGTTCTGCCGTGCTGCTCGGCGATGTCAAGACTCGTCCGGCCCCGCACCCGTCCCGGCCACAAGCCACCGCCACGACCCGACGCCTCGATTTCCGAAACGCACGGAACGGACACGGCGAAAAGTTCGCGGACGGCGTCAACGACTCGAGATGAAAACGTAATGCAATAATTAATCATACGCGACCAAGAAAAGGGTCAAGACGACAAATACAGATATGGATACCCGTAATTTTCAAGAAATTACAAAATGGCCCAAAACGCCCGGAAATCACGATACGTGATCGAATAACCAAACCGAAGTTCACAACACGTCTAACAAAGTTAAACGGACTTGCGGGAAACTCGAAACAGCAGTTTCGGACGAGATTCGCAAGAATCGAACTCAAGTGCGGAAAAGTCGCTAAAAACCACAGAACTCAACAAAACAACACCGAAACGAACTCGGATGACAAAAAGTGTAGAATTAATCATTCTCAGAATGACGAAACGGTCATGAGCGAGCCGTCAAAACGGACTCCGGTCGAAAAAAGAAATTTACCGAAAATCGAAAATTGCGGATATTACAATCACCTGAAAAATTTTCGAAATAAAAATTCAATTTTTTTGTCCATGATTGCACTTATATTTATTTATAGTGTCCCGTGATGAGATTTTGTTATTTTCAAGAGTCTATCACGTGTAGATCCGCCGAATATATCCCAGAATGTGCCCTTCCTTTTATTTGAGCCTCTCACCATGAATCCGGGAATCAAATTTCGATTTTGATTTTTTAGATCTATAGTACTTTGAAAAATATTTCCAACGCCGCTTGTTTCGACCCAATCGGACGAATAACGAAAGAGATATGGCCAAAATAATGGAGGAACAGCAATTGAGAAACGGCAAAAAACATCCGGAAGTGTCCACAAAATTGACGATTATCGTATCGATCTCGCCCCATGTTGTAGGCCTTCGAATTAGCCATCCATAGCAGCAAGAATCGACCTAATCCGATAAATAATGAAGGAGATATTGCCGAAACGGTGGCATGTGCCGGAAAAAGAAGCTAATCGGGGCCTCCTCTAATTGCGTCGTCGTGGCCTCACTTTTACCAGAAACTGTTTTGACCATATCTCCTTCGTTACTTATCCGATTGGGACGATTCTCGAAGGGTTAGAAACCTTATTCGAAGACCTATAACTTTATGTGATAAAATATCGATTACGAACCGGGATCCAAAATTTCCAACTTTCGATCATTTCCTCTAGGGGTACCCCTAGGGAAAATCACCTGAAAAATTTTCGAAATAAAAATTCAATTTTTTTGTCCAGGATTGCACGTATATTTATTTATACTGTCCCGTGATGAGATTTTGTTATTTGCAAGAGTCTATCACCCGTAGATCCGCCGAATATATCCCAGAATGTGCCCTTCCTTTTATTTGAGCCTCTCACCATGAATTCGGGAAATAATTTCGATTATGATTTTTTAGATCTATAGTACTTTGAATAATCTTTCCAACGCCGCTTGTTTCGACCCAATCGGACGAATAACGAAGGAGATATGGCCAAAACAATGGAGGAACAGCAATTGAGAAACGGCAAAAAACATCCGGAAGTGTCCACAAAATTGACGATTATCGTATCGATCTCACCCCATGTCGTAGGCCTTCAAATTAGCCACCCATAGCAGCAAGAATCGAACCAATACGATAAATAACGAAGGAGATATTGCCGAAACGGTGGCATGTGCCGGAAAAAGAAGCTCATCGGGGGCCTCCTCTAATTGCGTCGCCGTGGCCTCACTTTTACCAGAAACTGTTTTGACCATATCTCCTTCGTTACTTATCCGATTGGGACGATTCTCGAAGCGTTAGAAACCTTATTCGAAGACCTATAACTTTATGTGATAAAATATCGATTACGAACCGGGATCCAAAATTTCCAACTTTCGATCATTTCCCCTAGGGGTACCCCTAGGGAAAATCACCTGAAAAATTTTCGAAATAAAAATTCAATTTTTTTGTCCAGGATTGCATGTATATTTATTTATAGTTTCCCGTGATGAGATTTTGTTATTTGCAAGAGTCTATCACCTGTAGATCCGCCGAATATATCCCAGAATGTGCCCTTCCTTTTATTTGAGCCTCTCACCATGAATTCGGGAATCAAATTTCGATTTTGCTTTTTTAGATCTATAGTACTTTGAATAATCTTTCCAACGCCACTTTTTTCGACCCAATCGGACGAATAAAGAAGGAGATATGGCCAAAACAATGGAGGAACAGCAATTGAGAAACGGTAAAAAAACATCCGGAAGTGTCCACAAAATTGACGATTATCGTATCGATCTCGCCCCATGTCGTAGGCCTTCGAATTAGCCACCCATAGCAGCAAGAATCGACCCAATCCGATAAATAACGAAGGAGATATTGCCGAAACGGTGGCATGTGCCGGAAAAAGAAGCTCATCGGGGGCCTCCTCTAATTGCGTCGTCGTGGCCTCACTTTTACCAGAAACTGTTTTGACCATATCTCCTTCGTTACTTATCCGATTGGGACGATTCTCGAAGCGTTAGAAACCTTATTCGAAGACCTATAACTTTATGTGATAAAATATCGATTACGAACCGGGATCCAAAATTTCCAACTTTCGATCATTTCCCCTAGGGGTACCCCTAGGGAAAATCACCTGAAAAATTTTCGAAATAAAAATTCAATTTTTTTGTCCAGGATTGCACGTATATTTATTTATAGTGTCCCGTGATGAGATTTTGTTATTTGCAAGAGTCTATCCCCTGTAGATCCGCCGAATATATCCCAGAATGTGCTCTTCCTTTTATTTGAGCATCTCACCATGAATCCGGGAATCAAATTTCGATTTTGATTTTTTAGATCTATAGTACTTTGAATAATCTTTCCAACGCCGCTTGTTTTGACCCAATCGGACGAATAACGAAGGAGATATGGCCAAAACAATGGAGGAACAGCAATTGAGAAACGGCAAAAAACATCCGGAAGTGTCCACAAAATTGACGATTATCGTATTGATCTCACCCCATGTCGTAGGCATTCGAATTAGCCACCCATAGCAGCAAGAATCGACCCAATCCGATAAATAACGAAGGAGATATTGCCGAAACGGTGGCATGTGCCGGAAAAAGAAGCTCATCGGGGGCCTCCTCTAATTGCGTCGCCGTGGCCTCACTTTTACCAGAAACTGTTTTGACCATATCTCCTTCGTTACTTATCCGATTGGGACGATTCTCGAAGCGTTAGAAACCTTATTCGAAGACCTATAACTTTATGTGATAAAATATCGATTACGAACCGGGATCCAAAATTTCCAACTTTCGATCATTTCCCCTAGGGAAAATCACCTGAAAAATTTTCGAAATAAAAATTCAATTTTTTTGTCCAGGATTGCACGTATATTTATTTATAGTGTCCCGTGATGAGATTTTGTTATTTGCAAGAGTCTATCACCTGTAGATCCGCCGAATATATCCCAGAATGTGCCCTTCCTTTTATTTGAGCCTCTCACCATGAATCCGGGAATCAAATTTCGATTTTGATTTTTTAGATCTATAGTACTTTGAATAATCTTTCCAACGCCGCTTGTTTCGACCCAATCGGACGAATAACGAAGGAGATATGGCCAAAACAATGGAGGAACAGCAATTGAGAAACGGCAAAAAACATCCGGAAGTGTCCACAAAATTGACGATTATCGTATCGATCTCGCCCCATATCGTAGGCCTTCGAATTATCCACCCATAGCATCAAGAATCGACCTAATCCGATAAATAACGAAGGAGATATTGCCGAAACGGTGGCATGTGCCGGAAAAAGAAGCTCATCGGGGGCCTCCTCTAATTGCGTCGCCGTGGCCTCACTTTTACCAGAAACTGTTTTGACCATATCTCCTTCATTACTTATTCGATTGGGACGAAGCGTTAGAAACCTTATTCGAATACCTATAACTTTATGTGATAAAATATCGATTACGAACCGGGATCCAAAATTTCCAACTTTCGATCATTTCCCCTAGGGGTACCCCTAGGGAAAATCACTGACTCAAAATTTTCGAAATAAAAATTCAATTTTTTTGTCCAGGATTGCACGTATATTTATTTATAGTGTCCCGTGATGAGATTTTGTTATTTTCAAGAGTCTATCACGTGTAGATCCGCCGGATATATCCCAGAATGTGCCCTTCCATTTATTTGAGCCTCTCACCATGAATCCGGGAATCAAATTTCGATTTTGATTTTTTAGATCTATAGTACTTTGAATAATCTTTCCAACGCCGCTTGTTTCGACCCAATCGGACGAATAACGAAGGAGATATGGCCAAAACAATGGAGGAACAGCAATTGAGAAACGGCAAAAAACATCCGGAAGTGTCCACAAAATTGACGATTATCGTATCGATCTCGCCCCATGTCGCAGGCCTTCGAATTAGCCACCCATATCAGCAAGAATCGACCCAATCCGATAAATAATGAAGGAGATATTGCCGAAACGGTGGCATGTGCCGGAAAAAGAGGCTCATCGGGGGCCTCCTCTAATTGCGTCGTCGTGGCCTCACTTTTACCAGAAACTGTTTTGACCATATCTCCTTCGTTACTTATCCGATTGGGACGATTCTCGAAGCGTTAGAAACCTTATTCGAATACCTATAACTTTATGTGATAAAATATCGATTACGAACCGGGATCCAAAATTTCCAACTTTCGATCATTTCCCCTAGGGGTACCCCTAGGGAAAATCACCTGAAAAATTTTCGAAATAAAAATTCAATTTTTTTGTCCAGGATTGCACGTATATTTATTTATAGTGTCCCGTGATGAGATTTTGTTATTTGCAAGAGTCTATAACCTGTAGATCCGCCGAATATATCCCAGAATATGCCCTTCCTTTTATTTGAGCCTCTCACCATGAATCCGGGAATCAAATTTCGATTTTGATTTTTTAGATCTATAGTACTTTGAATAATATTTCCAACGCCGCTTGTTTCGACCCAATCGGACGAATAACGAAGGAGATATGGCAAAAACAATGGAGGAACACCAATTGAGAAACGGCAAAAAACATCCGGAAGTGTCCACAAAATTGACGATTATTTTATCGATCTCGCCCCATATCGTAGGCCTTCGAATTATCCACCCATAGCAGCAAGAATCGACCCAATCCGATAAATAACGAAGGAGATATTGCCGAAACGGTGGCATGTGCCGGAAAAAGAAGCTCATCGGGGGCCTCCTCTAATTGCGTCGCCGCGGCCTCACTTTTACCAGAAACTGTTTTGACCATATCTCCTTCATTACTTATACGATTGGGACGATTCTCGAAGCGTTAGAAACCTTATTCTAAGACCTATAACTTTATGTTATAAAATATCGATTACAAACCGGGATCCAAAATTTCCAACTTTCGATCATTTCCCCTAGGGGTACCCCTAGGGAAAATCACCTGAAAAATTTTCGAAATAAAAATTCAATTTTTGTGTCCAGGATTGCACGTATATTTATTTATAGTGTCCCGTGATGAGATTTTGTTATTTGCAAGAGTCTATAACCTGTAGATCCGCCGAATATATCCCAGAATGTGCCCTTCCTTTTATTTGAGCCTCTCACCATGAATCCGGGAATCAAATTTCGATTTTGATTTTTTAGATCTATAGTACTTTGAATAATATTTCCAACGCCGCTTGTTTCGACCCAATCGGACGAATAACGAAGGAGATATGGCAAAAACAATGGAGGAACAGCAATTGAGAAACGGCAAAAAACATCCGGAAGTGTCCACAAAATTGACGATTATCGTATCGATCTCGCCCCATATCGTAGGCCTTCGAATTATCCACCCATAGCAGCAAGAATCGACCCAATCCGATAAATAACGAAGGAGATATTGCCGAAACGGTGGCATGTGCCGGAAAAAGAAGCTCATCGGGGGCCTCCTCTAATTGCGTCGCCGCGGCCTCACTTTTACCAGAAACTGTTTTGACCATATCTCCTTCATTACTTATCCGATTGGGACGATTCTCGAAGCGTTAGAAACTTTATTCGAATACCTATAACTTTATGTTATAAAATATCGATTACAAACCGGGATCCAAAATTTCCAACTTTCGATCATTTCCCCTAGGGGTACCCCTAGGGAAAATCACCTGAAAAATTTTCGAAATAAAAATTCAATTTTTTTGTCCAGGATTGCACGTATATTTATTTATAGTGTCCCGTGATGAGATTTTGTTATTTGCAAGAGTCTATCACCTGTAGATCCGCCGAATATATCCCAGAATGTGCCCTTCCTTTTATTTGAGCCTCTCACCATGAATCCGGGAATCAAATTTCGATTTTGATTTTTTAGATCTATAGTACTTTGAATAATCTTTCCAACGCCGCTTGTTTCGACCCAATCGGACGAATAACGAAGGAGATATGGCCAAAACAATGGAGGAACAGCAATTGAGAAACGGCAAAAAACATCCGGAAGTGTCCACAAAATTGACGATTATCGTATCGATCTCGCCCCATGTCGTAGGCCTTCGAATTATCCACCCATAGCAGCAAGAATCGACCCAATCCGATAAATAACGAAGGAGATATTGCCGAAACGGTGGCATGTGCCGGAAAAAGAAGCTCATCGGGGGCCTCCTCTAATTGCGTCGCCGCGGCCTCACTTTTACCAGAAACTGTTTTGACCATATCTCCTTCGTTACTTATCCGATTGGGACGATTCTCGAAGCGTTAGAAACCTTATTCTAAGACCTATAACTTTATGTTATAAAATATCGATTACAAACCGGGATCCAAAATTTCCAACTTTCGATCATTTCCCCTAGGGGTACCCCTAGGGAAAATCACCTGAAAAATTTTCGAAATAAAAATTCAATTTTTGTGTCCAGGATTGCACGTATATTTATTTATAGTGTCCCGTGATGAGATTTTGTTATTTGCAAGAGTCTATCACCTGTAGATCCGCCGAATATATCCCAGAATGTGCCCTTCCTTTTATTTGAGCCTCTCACCATGAATCCGGGAATCAAATTTCGATTTTGATTTTTTAGATCTATAGTACTTTGAATAATATTTCCAACGCCGCTTGTTTCGACCCAATCGGACGAATAACAAAGGAGATATGGCAAAAACAATGGAGGAACACCAATTGAGAAACGGCAAAAAACATCCGGAAGTGTCCACAAAATTGACGATTATTTTATCGATCTCGCCCCATATCGTAGGCCTTCGAATTATCCACCCATAGCAGCAAGAATCGACCCAATCCGATAAATAACGAAGGAGATATTGCCTAAACGGTGGCATGTGCCGGAAAAAGAAGCTCATCGGGGGTCTCCTCTAATTGCGTCGCCGCGGCCTCACTTTTACCAGAAACTGTTTTGACCATATCTCCTTCATTACTTATACGATTGGGACGATTCTCGAAGCGTTAGAAACCTTATTCTAAGACCTATAACTTTATGTTATAAAATATCGATTACAAACCGGGATCCAAAATTTCCAACTTTCGATCATTTCCCCTAGGGGTACCCCTAGGGAAAATCACCTGAAAAATTTTCGAAATAAAAATTCAATTTTTGTGTCCAGGATTGCACGTATATTTATTTATAGTGTCCCGTGATGAGATTTTGTTATTTGCAAGAGTCTATAACCTGTAGATCCGCCGAATATATCCCAGAATGTGCCCTTCCTTTTATTTGAGCCTCTCACCATGAATCCGGGAATCAAATTTCGATTTTGATTTTTTAGATCTATAGTACTTTGAATAATCTTTCCAACGCCGCTTGTTTTGACCCAATCGGACGAATAACGAAGGAGATATGGCCAAAACAATGGAGGAACAGCAATTGAGAAACGGCAAAAAACATCCGGAAGTGTCCACAAAATTGACGATTATCGTATCGATCTCGCCCCATGTCGTAGGCCTTCGAATTAGACACCCATAGCAGCAAGAATCGACCCAATCCGATAAATAACGAAGGAGATATTGCCGAAACGGTGGCATGTGCCGGAAAAAGAAGCTCATCGGGGGCCTCCTCTAATTGCGTCGCCGTGGCCTCACTTTTACCAGAAGCGCTTTGACCATATCTCCTTCGTTACTTATCCGATTGGGACGATTCTCGAAGCGTTAGAAACCTTATTCGAAGACCTATAACTTTATGTGATAAAATATCGATTACGAGCCGGGATCCAAAATTTCCAACTTTGGATCATTTCCCCTAGGGGTACCCCTAGGGAAAATCACCTGAAAAATTTTCGAAATAAAAATTCAATTTTTTTGTCCAAGATTGCACGTATATTTATTTATAGTGTCCCATGATGAGATTTTGTTATTTGCAAGAGTCTATCACCTGTAGATCCGCCGAATATATCCCAGAATGTGCCCTTCCTTTTATTTGAGCCTCTCACCATGAATCCAGGAATCAAATTTCGATTTTAATTTTTTAGATCTATAGTACTTTGAATAATATTTCCAACGCCGATTTTTTCGACCCAATCGGACGAATAACGAAGGAGATGTGGCAAAAACAATGGAGGAACAACAATTGAGAAACGGCAAAAAACATCCGTAAGTGTCCACAAAATTGACGATTATCGTATCGATCTCGCCCCATGTCGTAGGCCTTCGAATTATCCACCCATAGCAGCAAGAATCGACCCAATCCGATAAATAACGAAGGAGATATTGCCGAAACGGTGGCATGTGCCGGAAAAAGAAGCTCATCGGGGGCCTCCTCTAATTGCGTCGCCGTGGCCTCACTTTTACCAGAAACTGTTTTGACCATATCTCCTTCATTACTTATCTGATTGGGACGATTCTCGAAGTGTTAGAAACCTTATTCGAAGACCTATAACTTTATGTTATAAAATATCGATTACCATCCGGGATCTAAAATTTCCAACTTTCGATCATTTCACCTAGGGGTACCACAGGAAAATCACCTGAAAAATTTTCAAATAAAAATTCAATTTTTGTCCAAGATTGCACGTATATTTATTTATAATGTCCCGTGATGAGATTTTGTTATTTTCAATAGTCTATCACCTGTAGATCCGCCGAATATATCCCGAATGTGCCCTTCCTTTTATTTGAGCCTCTCACCATGAATCCGGAATCAAATTTCGATTTTGATTTTTAGATCTATAGTACTTTGAATAATCTTTCCAACGCCGCTTGTTTCGACCCAATCGGACGAATAACGAAGGAGATATGGCCAAAACAATGGAGGAACAACAATTGAGAAACGGCAAAAACATCCTAAGTGTCCACAAAATTGACGATTATCGTATCGATCTCGCCCCATGTCGTAGGCCTTGAATTATCCACCCATAGCAGCAAGAATCGACCCAATCCGATAAATAACGAAGAAGATATTGCCGAAACGGTGGCATGTGCCGGAAAAAGAAGCTCATCGGGGGTCTCCTCTAATTGCGTCGCCATGGCCTCACTTTTACCAGAAACTGTTTTGACCATATCTCCTTCGTTACTTATCCGATTGGGACGATTCTCGAAGCGTTAGAAACCTTATTCTAAGACCTATAACTTTATGTTATAAAATATCGATTACAAACCGGGATCCAAAATTTCCAACTTTCGATCATTTCCCTGTGGGTACCCTAGGAAAATCACTGAAAAATTTTCGAAATAAAAATTCAATTTTTGTGTCCAGGATTGCACGTATATTTATTTATAGTGTCCCGTGATGAGATTTTGTTATTTGCAAGAGTCTATCCCTTGTAGATCCGCCGAATATATCCCAGAATGTGCCCTTCCTTTTATTTGAGCCTCTCACCATGAATCTGGGAATCAAATTTCAATTTTAATTTTTTAGATCTATAGTACTTTGAATAATATTTCCAACGCCGCTTGTTTCGACCCAATCGGACGAATAACGAAGGAGATATGGCAAAAAACAATGGAGGAACAGCAATTGAGAAACGGAAAAAACATCCGGAAGTGTCCACAAAATTGACGATTATCGTATCGATCTCGCCCCATATCGTAGGCCTTCGAATTATCCACCCATAGCAGCAAGAATCGACCCAATCCGATAAATAACGAAGAAGATATTGCCGAAACGGTGGCATGTGCCGGAAAAAGAAGCTCATCGGGGGGCTCCTCTAATTACGTCGTCGCGGCCTCACTTTTACCAGAAACTGTTTTGACCATATCTCCTTCATTACTTATCCGATTGGGACGATTCTCGAAGCGTTAGAAACTTTATTCGAATACCTATAACTTTATGTTATAAAATATCGATTACAAACCGGGATCCAAAATTTCCAACTTTCGATCATTTCCCCTAGGGTACCTAAGGAAAATCACCTGAAAAATTTTCGAAATAAAAATTCAATTTTTTTGTCCAGGATTGCACGTATATTTATTTATAGTGTCCCGTGATGAGATTTTGTTATTTGCAAGAGTCTATCACCTGTAGATCCGCCGAATATATCCCAGAATGTGCCCTTCCTTTTATTTGAGCCTCTCACCATGAATCCGGGAATCAAATTTCGATTTTGATTTTTTAGATCTATAGTACTTTGAATAATCTTTCCAACGCCGCTTGTTTCGACCCAATCGGACGAATAACGAAGGAGATATGGCCAAAACAATGGAGGAACAGCAATTGAGAAATGGCAAAAACATCCGGAAGTGTCCACAAAATTGACGATTATCGTATCGATCTCGCCCCATGTCGTAGGCCTTCGAATTAGACACCCATAGCAGCAAGAATCGACCCAATCCGATAAATAACGAAGAAGATATTGCCGAAACGGTGGCATGTGCCGGAAAAAGAAGCTCATCGGGGCCTCCTCTAATTGCGTCGTCGTGGCCTCACTTTTACCAGAAACTGTTTTGACCATATCTCCTTCGTTACTTATCCGATTGGGACGATTCTCGAAGCGTTAGAAACCTTATTCTAAGACCTATAACTTTATGTGATAAAATATCGATTACGAACCGGGATCCAAAATTTCCAACTTTCGATCATTTCCCCTAGGGGTACCCCTAGGGAAAATCACCTGAAAAATTTTCGAAATAAAAATTCAATTTTTTTGTCCAGGATTGCACGTATATTTATTTATAGTGTCCCGTGATGAGATTTTGTTATTTGCAAGAGTCTATCACCTGTAGATCCGCCGAATATATCCCAGAATGTGCCCTTCCTTTTATTTGAGCCTCTCACCATGAATCCAGGAATCAAATTTCGATTTTAATTTTTTAGATCTATAGTACTTTGAATAATATTTCCAACGCCGATTTTTTCGACCCAATCGGACGAATAACGAAGGAGATGTGGCAAAAACAATGGAGGAACAACAATTGAGAAACGGCAAAAAACATCCGGAAGTGTCCACAAAATTGACGATTATCGTATCGATCTCGCCCCATGTCGTAGGCCTTCGAATTATCCACCCATAGCAGCAAGAATCGACCCAATCCGATAAATAACGAAGAAGATATTGCCGAAACGGTGGCATGTGCCGGAAAAAGAAGCTCATCGGGGGCCTCCTCTAATTGCGTCGCCGCGGCCTCACTTTTACCAGAAACTGTTTTGACCATATCTCCTTCATTACTTATCCGATTGGGACGATTCTCGAAGCGTTAGAAACCTTATTCTAAGACCTATAACTTTATGTTATAAAATATCGATTACAAACCGGGATCCAAAATTTCCAACTTTCGATCATTTCCCCTAGGGGTACCCCTAGGGAAAATCACCTGAAAAATTTTCGAAATAAAAATTCAATTTTTGTGTCCAGGATTGCACGTATATTTATTTATAGTGTCCCGTGATGAGATTTTGTTATTTGCAAGAGTCTATCACCTGTAGATCCGCCGAATATATCCCAGAATGTGCCCTTCCTTTTATTTGAGCCTCTCACCATGAATCCGGGAATCAAATTTCGATTTTGATTTTTTAGATCTATAGTACTTTGAATAATATTTCCAACGCCGCTTGTTTCGACCCAATCGGACGAATAACGAAGGAGATATGGCAAAAACAATGGAGGAACACCAATTGAGAAACGGCAAAAAACATCCGGAAGTGTCCACAAAATTGACGATTATTTTATCGATCTCGCCCCATATCGTAGGCCTTCGAATTATCCACCCATAGCAGCAAGAATCGACCCAATCCGATAAATAACGAAGGAGATATTGCCTAAACGGTGGCATGTGCCGGAAAAAGAAGCTCATCGGGGGTCTCCTCTAATTGCGTCGCCGCGGCCTCACTTTTACCAGAAACTGTTTTGACCATATCTCCTTCATTACTTATACGATTGGGACGATTCTCGAAGCGTTAGAAACCTTATTCTAAGACCTATAACTTTATGTTATAAAATATCGATTACAAACCGGGATCCAAAATTTCCAACTTTCGATCATTTCCCCTAGGGGTACCTATGGAAAATCACCTGAAAAATTTTCGAAATAAAAATTCAATTTTTTTGTCCAGGATTGCACGTATATTTATTTATAGTGTCCCGTGATGAGATTTTGTTATTTGCAAGAGTCTATCACCTGTAGATCCGCCGAATATATCCCAGAATGTGCCCTTCCTTTTATTTGAGCCTCTCACCATGAATCCGGGAATCAAATTTCGATTTTGATTTTTTAGATCTATAGTACTTTGAATAATCTTTCCAACGCCGCTTGTTTCGACCCAATCGGACGAATAACGAAGGAGATATGGCCAAAACAATGGAGGAACAACAATTGAGAAACGGCAAAAAACATCCGGAAGTGTCCACAAAATTGACGATTATCGTATCGATCTCGCCCCATGTCGTAGGCCTTCGAATTAGCCACCCATAGCAGCAAGAATCGACCCAATCCGATAAATAACGAAGGAGATATTGCCGAAACGGTGGCATGTGCCGGAAAAAGAAGCTCATCGGGGGCCTCCTCTAATTGCGTCGTCGTGGCCTCACTTTTACCAGAAACTGTTTTGACCATATCTCCTTCGTTACTTATCCGATTGGGACGATTCTCGAAGCGTTAGAAACCTTATTCGAAGACCTATAACTTTATGTGATAAAATATCGATTACGAACCGGGATCCAAAATTTCCAACTTTCGATCATTTCCCCTAGGGGTACCCCTAGGGAAAATCACCTGAAAAATTTTCGAAATAAAAATTCAATTTTTTGTCCAGGATTGCACGTATATTTATTTATAGTGTCCCGTGATGATATTTTGTTATTTGCAAGAGTCTATCACCTGTAGATCCGCCGAATATATCCCAGAATGTGCCCTTCCTTTTATTTGAGCCTCTCACCATGAATCCGGGAATCAAATTTCGATTTTAATTTTTTAGATCTATAGTACTTTGAATAATATTTCCAACGCCGCTTTTTTCGACCCAATCGGACGAATAACGAAGGAGATATGGCCAAAACAATGGAGGAACAACAATTGAGAAACGGCAAAAAACATCCGGAAGTGTCCACAAAATTGACGATTATCGTATCGATCTCGCCCCATGTCGTAGGCCTTCGAATTATCCACCCATAGCAGCAAGAATCGACCCAATCCGATAAATAACGAAGGAGATATTGCCGAAACGGTGGCATGTGCCGGAAAAAGAAGCTCATCGGGGGCCTCCTCTAATTGCGTCGCCGTGGCCTCACTTTTACCAGAAACTGTTTTGACCATATCTCCTTCATTACTTATCTGATTGGGACGATTCTCGAAGTGTTAGAAACCTTATTCGAAGACCTATAACTTTATGTTATAAAATATCGATTACAATCCGGGATCCAAAATTTCCAACTTTCGATCATTTCCCCTAGGGGTACCCCTAGGGAAAATCACCTGAAAAATTTTCGAAATAAAAATTCAATTTTTTTGTCCAGGATTGCACGTATATTTATTTATAATGTCCCGTGATGAGATTTTGTTATTTTCAATAGTCTATCACCTGTAGATCCGCCGAATATATCCCAGAATGTGCCCTTCCTTTTATTTGAGCCTCTCACCATGAATCCGGGAATCAAATTTCGATTTTGATTTTTAGATCTATAGTACTTTGAATAATCTTTCCAACGCCGCTTGTTTCGACCCAATCGGACGAATAACGAAGGAGATATGGCCAAAACAATGGAGGAACAGCAATTGAGAAACGGCAAAAAACATCCTGAAGTGTCCACAAAATTGACGATTATCGTATCGATCTCGCCCCATGTCGTAGGCCTTCGAATTATCCACCCATAGCAGCAAGAATCGACCCAATCCGATAAATAACGAAGAAGATATTGCCGAAACGGTGGCATGTGCCGGAAAAAGAAGCTCATCGGGGGTCTCCTCTAATTGCGTCGCCATGGCCTCACTTTTACCAGAAACTGTTTTGACCATATCTCCTTCATTACTTATCTGATTGGGACGATTCTCGAAGTGTTAGAAACCTTATTCGAAGACCTATAACTTTATGTTATAAAATATCGATTACAATCCGGGATCCAAAATTTCCAACTTTCGATCATTTCCCCTAGGGGTACCCCTAGGGAAAATCACCTGAAAAATTTTCGAAATAAAAATTCAATTTTTTTGTCCAGGATTGCACGTATATTTATTTATAATGTCCCGTGATGAGATTTTGTTATTTTCAATAGTCTATCACCTGTAGATCCGCCGAATATATCCCAGAATGTGCCCTTCCTTTTATTTGAGCCTCTCACCATGAATCCGGGAATCAAATTTCGATTTTGATTTTTTAGATCTATAGTACTTTGAATAATCTTTCCAACGCCGCTTGTTTCGACCCAATCGGACGAATAACGAAGGAGATATGGCCAAAACAATGGAGGAACAGCAATTGAGAAACGGCAAAAAACATCCGGAAGTGTCCACAAAATTGACGATTATCGTATCGATCTCGCCCCATGTCGTAGGCCTTCGAATTATCCACCCATAGCAGCAAGAATCGACCCAATCCGATAAATAACGAAGGAGATATTGCCGAAACGGTGGCATGTGCCGGAAAAAGAAGCTCATCGGGGGCCTCCTCTAATTGCGTCGCCGTGGCCTCACTTTTACTAAGCTGTTTTGACCATATCTCCTTCGTTACTTATCCGATTGGGACGATTCTCGAAGCGTTAGAAACCTTATTCTAAGACCTATAACTTTATGTTATAAAATATCGATTACAAACCGGGATCCAAAATTTCCAACTTTCGATCATTTCCCCTAGGGGTACCCCTAGGGAAAATCACCTGAAAAATTTTCGAAATAAAAATTCAATTTTTGTGTCCAGGATTGCACGTATATTTATTTATAGTGTCCCGTGATGAGATTTTGTTATTTGCAAGAGTCTATCCCTTGTAGATCCGCCGAATATATCCCAGAATGTGCCCTTCCTTTTATTTGAGCCTCTCACCATGAATCTGGGAATCAAATTTCAATTTTAATTTTTTAGATCTATAGTACTTTGAATAATATTTCCAACGCCGCTTGTTTCGACCCAATCGGACGAATAACGAAGGGGATATGGCAAAAACAATGGAGGAACAACAATTGAGAAACGGAAAAACATCCTAAGTGTCCACAAAATTGACGATTATCGTATCGATCTCGCCCCATATCGTAGGCCTTGAATTATCCACCCATAGCAGCAAGAATCGACCAATCCGATAAATAACGAAGAAGATATTGCCAAACGGTGGCATGTGCCGAAAAAGAAGCTCATCGGGGGGCTCCTCTAATTACGTCGTCGCGGCCTCACTTTTACCAGAAACTGTTTTGACCATATCTCCTTCATTACTTATCCGATTGGGACGATTCTCGAAGCGTTAGAAACTTTATTCGAATACCTATAACTTTATGTTATAAAATATCGATTACTAACCGGATCCAAAATTTCCAACTTTCGATCATTTCCCCTAGGGGTACCCCTAGGGAAAATCACCTGAAAAATTTTCGAAATAAAAATTCAATTTTTTTGTCCAGGATTGCACGTATATTTATTTATAGTGTCCCGTGATGAGATTTTGTTATTTGCAAGAGTCTATCACCTGTAGATCCGCCGAATATATCCCAGAATGTGCCCTTCCTTTTATTTGAGCCTCTCACCATGAATCCGGGAATCAAATTTCGATTTTGATTTTTTAGATCTATAGTACTTTGAATAATCTTTCCAACGCCGCTTGTTTCGACCCAATCGGACGAATAACGAAGGAGATATGGCCAAAACAATGGAGGAACAGCAATTGAGAAACGGCAAAAAACATCCGGAAGTGTCCACAAAATTGACGATTATCGTATCGATCTCGCCCCATGTCGTAGGCCTTCGAATTAGCCACCCATAGCAGCAAGAATCGACCCAATCCGATAAATAACGAAGGAGATATTGCCGAAACGGTGGCATGTGCCGGAAAAAGAAGCTCATCGGGGGCCTCCTCTAATTGCGTCGCCGTGGCCTCACTTTTACCAGAAACTGTTTTGACCATATCTCCTTCGTTACTTATCCGATTGGGACGATTCTCGAAGCGTTAGAAACCTTATTCGAAGACCTATAACTTTATGTGATAAAATATCGATTACGAACCGGGATCCAAAATTTCCAACTTTCGATCATTTCCCCTAGGGAAAATCACCTGAAAAATTTTCGAAATAAAAATTCAATTTTTTTGTCCAGGATTGCACGTATATTTATTTATAGTGTCCCGTGATGAGATTTTGTTATTTGCAAGAGTCTATCACCTGTAGATCCGCCGAATATATCCCAGAATGTGCCCTTCCTTTTATTTGAGCCTCTCACCATGAATCCAGGAATCAAATTTCGATTTTAATTTTTTAGATCTATAGTACTTTGAATAATATTTCCAACGCCGATTTTTTCGACCCAATCGGACGAATAACGAAGGAGATGTGGCAAAAACAATGGAGGAACAACAATTGAGAAACGGCAAAAAACATCCGGAAGTGTCCACAAAATTGACGATTATCGTATCGATCTCGCCCCATGTCGTAGGCCTTCGAATTATCCACCCATAGCAGCAAGAATCGACCCAATCCGATAAATAACGAAGGAGATATTGCCGAAACGGTGGCATGTGCCGGAAAAAGAAGCTCATCGGGGGCCTCCTCTAATTGCGTCGCCGCGGCCTCACTTTTACCAGAAACTGTTTTGACCATATCTCCTTCGTTACTTATCCGATTGGGACGATTCTCGAAGCGTTAGAAACCTTATTCGAAGACCTATAACTTTATGTGATAAAATATCGATTACGAACCGGGATCCAAAATTTCCAACTTTCGATCATTTCCCCTAGGGGTACCCCTAGGGAAAATCACCTGAAAAATTTTCGAAATAAAAATTCAATTTTTTTGTCCAGGATTGCACGTATATTTATTTATAGTGTCCCGTGATGAGATTTTGTTATTTGCAATAGTCTATCACCTGTAGATCCGCCGAATATATCCCAGAATGTGCCCTTCCTTTTATTTGAGCCTCTCACCATGAATCCGGGAATCAAATTTCGATTTTGATTTTTTAGATCTATAGTACTTTGAATAATCTTTCCAACGCCGCTTGTTTCGACCCAATCGGACGAATAACGAAGGAGATATGGCCAAAACAATGGAGGAACAGCAATTGAGAAACGGCAAAAAACATCCGGAAGTGTCCACAAAATTGACGATTATCGTATCGATCTCGCCCCATGTCGTAGGCCTTCGAATTATCCACCCATAGCAGCAAGAATCGACCCAATCCGATAAATAACGAAGAAGATATTGCCGAAACGGTGGCATGTGCCGGAAAAAGAAGCTCATCGGGGGTCTCCTCTAATTGCGTCGCCATGGCCTCACTTTTACCAGAAACTGTTTTGACCATATCTCCTTCGTTACTTATCCGATTGGGACGATTCTCGAAGCGTTAGAAACCTTATTCTAAGACCTATAACTTTATGTTATAAAATATCGATTACAAACCGGGATCCAAAATTTCCAACTTTCGATCATTTCCCCTAGGGGTACCCCTAGGGAAAATCACCTGAAAAATTTTCGAAATAAAAATTCAATTTTTGTGTCCAGGATTGCACGTATATTTATTTATAGTGTCCCGTGATGAGATTTTGTTATTTGCAAGAGTCTATCCCTTGTAGATCCGCCGAATATATCCCAGAATGTGCCCTTCCTTTTATTTGAGCCTCTCACCATGAATCTGGGAATCAAATTTCAATTTTAATTTTTTAGATCTATAGTACTTTGAATAATATTTCCAACGCCGCTTGTTTCGACCCAATCGGACGAATAACGAAGGAGATATGGCAAAAAACAATGGAGGAACAGCAATTGAGAAACGGAAAAAACATCCGGAAGTGTCCACAAAATTGACGATTATCGTATCGATCTCGCCCCATATCGTAGGCCTTCGAATTATCCACCCATAGCAGCAAGAATCGACCCAATCCGATAAATAACGAAGGAGATATTGCCGAAACGGTGGCATGTGCCGGAAAAAGAAGCTCATCGGGGGGCTCCTCTAATTACGTCGTCGCGGCCTCACTTTTACCAGAAACTGTTTTGACCATATCTCCTTCATTACTTATCCGATTGGGACGATTCTCGAAGCGTTAGAAACTTTATTCGAATACCTATAACTTTATGTTATAAAATATCGATTACAAACCGGGATCCAAAATTTCCAACTTTCGATCATTTCCCCTAGGGGTACCCCTAGGGAAAATCACCTGAAAAATTTTCGAAATAAAAATTCAATTTTTTTGTCCAGGATTGCACGTATATTTATTTATAGTGTCCCGTGATGAGATTTTGTTATTTGCAAGAGTCTATCACCTGTAGATCCGCCGAATATATCCCAGAATGTGCCCTTCCTTTTATTTGAGCCTCTCACCATGAATCCGGGAATCAAATTTCGATTTTGATTTTTTAGATCTATAGTACTTTGAATAATCTTTCCAACGCCGCTTGTTTCGACCCAATCGGACGAATAACGAAGGAGATATGGCCAAAACAATGGAGGAACAACAATTGAGAAACGGCAAAAAACATCCGGAAGTGTCCACAAAATTGACGATTATCGTATCGATCTCGCCCCATGTCGTAGGCCTTCGAATTAGACACCCATAGCAGCAAGAATCGACCCAATCCGATAAATAACGAAGAAGATATTGCCGAAACGGTGGCATGTGCCGGAAAAAGAAGCTCATCGGGGGCCTCCTCTAATTGCGTCGACGTGGCCTCACTTTTACCAGAAACTGTTTTGACCATATCTCCTTCGTTACTTATCCGATTGGGACGATTCTCGAAGCGTTAGAAACCTTATTCGAAGACCTATAACTTTATGTGATAAAATATCGATTACGAACCGGGATCCAAAATTTCCAACTTTCGATCATTTCCCCTAGGGTACCCTAGGGAAAATCACCTGAAAAATTTTCGAAATAAAAATTCAATTTTTTTGTCCAAGATTGCACGTATATTTATTTATAGTGTCCCATGATGAGATTTTGTTATTTGCAAGAGTCTATCACCTGTAGATCCGCCGAATATATCCCAGAATGTGCCCTTCCTTTTATTTGAGCCTCTCACCATGAATCCAGGAATCAAATTTCGATTTTAATTTTTTAGATCTATAGTACTTTGAATAATATTTCCAACGCCGATTTTTTCGACCCAATCGGACGAATAACGAAGGAGATGTGGCAAAAACAATGGAGGAACAACAATTGAGAAACGGCAAAAAACATCCGGAAGTGTCCACAAAATTGACGATTATCGTATCGATCTCGCCCCATGTCGTAGGCCTTCGAATTATCCACCCATAGCAGCAAGAATCGACCCAATCCGATAAATAACGAAGGAGATATTGCCGAAACGGTGGCATGTGCCGGAAAAAGAAGCTCATCGGGGGCCTCCTCTAATTGCGTCGCCGCGGCCTCACTTTTACCAGAAACTGTTTTGACCATATCTCCTTCATTACTTATCTGATTGGGACGATTCTCGAAGTGTTAGAAACCTTATTCGAAGACCTATAACTTTATGTTATAAAATATCGACATAACCGATCCAAAATTTCCAACTTTCGATCATTTCCCCTAGGGGTACCCCTAGGGAAAATCACCTGAAAAATTTTCGAAATAAAAATTCAATTTTTTTGTCCAGGATTGCACGTATATTTATTTATAATGTCCCGTGATGAGATTTTGTTATTTTCAATAGTCTATCACCTGTAGATCCGCCGAATATATCCCAGAATGTGCCCTTCCTTTTATTTGAGCCTCTCACCATGAATCCGGGAATCAAATTTCGATTTTGATTTTTTAGATCTATAGTACTTTGAATAATCTTTCCAACGCCGCTTGTTTCGACCCAATCGGACGAATAACGAAGGAGATATGGCCAAAACAATGGAGGAACAGCAATTGAGAAACGGCAAAAAACATCCGGAAGTGTCCACAAAATTGACGATTATCGTATCGATCTCGCGCCATGTCGTAGGCCTTCGAATTAGACTCCCATAGCAGCAAGAATCGACCCAATCCGATAAATAACGAAGGAGATATTGCCGAAACGGTGGCATGTGCCGGAAAAAGAAGCTCATCGGGGGCCTCCTCTAATTGCGTCGCCGTGGCCTCACTTTTACGAGAAACTGTTTTGACCATATCTCCTTCGTTACTTATCCGATTGGGACGATTCTCGAAGCGTTAGAAACCTTATTCGAAGACCTATAACTTTATGTGATAAAATATCGATTACGAACCGGGATCCAAAATTTCCAACTTTCGATCATTTCCCCTAGGGGTACCCCTAGGAAAAATCACCTGAAAAATTTTCGAAATAAAAATTCAATTTTTTTGTCCAGGATTGCACGTATATTTATTTATAGTGTCCCGTGATGAGATTTTGTTATTTGCAAGAGTCTATCACCTGTAGATCCGCCGAATATATCCCAGAATGTGCCCTTCCTTTTATTTGAGCCTCTCACCATGAATCCGGGAATCAAATTTCGATTTTGATTTTTTAGATCTATAGTACTTTGAATAATATTTCCAACGCCGCTTGTTTCGACCCAATCGGACGAATAACGAAGGAGATATGGCAAAAACAATGGAGGAACAGCAATTGAGAAACGGCAAAAAACATCCGGAAGTGTCCACAAAATTGACGATTATCGTATCGATCTCGCCCCATGTCTTAGGCCTTCGAATTATCCACCCATAGCAGCAAGAATCGACCCAATCCGATAAATAACGAAGGAGATATTGCCGAAACGGTGGCATGTGCCGGAAAAAGAAGCTCATCGGGGGCCTCCTCTAATTGCGTCGCCGTGGCCTCACTTTTACCAGAAACTGTTTTGACCATATCTCCTTCGTTACTTATCCGATTGGGACGATTCTCGAAGCGTTAGAAACCTTATTCGAAGACCTATAACTTTATGTGATAAAATATCGATTACAATCCGGGATCCAAAATTTCCAACTTTCGATCATTTCCCCTAGGGGTACCCCTAGGGAAAATCACCTGAAAAATTTTCGAAATAAAAATTCAATTTTTTTGTCCAGGATTGCACGTATATTTATTTATAGTGTCCCGTGATGAGATTTTGTTATTTTCAATAGTCTATCACCTGTAGATCCGCCGAATATATCCCAGAATGTGCCCTTCCTTTTATTTGAGCCTCTCACCATGAATCCGGGAATCAAATTTCGATTTTGATTTTTTAGATCTATAGTACATTGAATAATCTTTCCAACGCCGCTTGTTTCGACCCAATCGGACGAATAACGAAGGAGATATGGCCAAAACAATGGAGGAACAGCAATTGAGAAACGGCAAAAAACATCCGGAAGTGTCCACAAAATTGACGATTATCGTATCGATCTCGCCCCATGTCGTAGGCCTTCGAATTAGCCACCCATAGCAGCAAGAATCGACCCAATCCGATAAATAACGAAGGAGATATTGCCGAAACGGTGGCATGTGCCGGAAAAAGAAGCTCATCGGGGGCCTCCTCTAATTGCGTCGCCGTGGCCTCACTTTTACCAGAAACTGTTTTGACCATATCTCCTTCGTTACTTATCCGATTGGGACGATTCTCGAAGCGTTAGAAACCTTATTCGAAGACCTATAACTTTATGTGATAAAATATCGATTACGAACCGGGATCCAAAATTTCCAACTTTCGATCATTTCCCCTAGGGGTACCCCTAGGGAAAATCACCTGAAAAATTTTCGAAATAAAAATTCAATTTTTTTGTCCAGGATTGCACGTATATTTATTTATAGTGTCCCGTGATGAGATTTTGTTATTTGCAAGAGTCTATCACCTGTAGATCCGCCGAATATATCCCAGAATGTGCCCTTCCTTTTATTTGAGCCTCTCACCATGAATCCGGGAATCAAATTTCGATTTTGATTTTTTAGATCTATAGTACTTTGAATAATCTTTCCAACGCCGCTTGTTTCGACCCAATCGGACGAATAACGAAGGAGATATGGCCAAAACAATGGAGGAACAGCAATTGAGAAACGGCAAAAAACATCCGGAAGTGTCCACAAAATTGACGATTATCGTATCGATCTCGCCCCATGTCGTAGGCCTTCGAATTAGCCACCCATAGCAGCAAGAATCGACCCAATCCGATAAATAACGAAGGAGATATTGCCGAAACGGTGGCATGTGCCGGAAAAAGAAGCTCATCGGGGGCCTCCTCTAATTGCGTCGCCGTGGCCTCACTTTTACCAGAAACTGTTTTGACCATATCTCCTTCGTTACTTATCCGATTGGGACGATTCTCGAAGCGTTAGAAACCTTATTCGAAGACCTATAACTTTATGTGATAAAATATCGATTACGAACCGGGATCCAAAATTTCCAACTTTCGATCATTTCCCCTAGGGGTACCCCTAGGGAAAATCACCTGAAAAATTTTCGAAATAAAAATTCAATTTTTTGTCCAGGATTGCACGTATATTTATTTATAGTGTCCCGTGATGAGATTTTGTTATTTGCAAGAGTCTATCACCTGTAGATCCGCCGAATATATCCCAGAATGTGCCCTTCCTTTTATTTGAGCCTCTCACCATGAATCCGGGAATCAAATTTCGATTTTGATTTTTTAGATCTATAGTACTTTGAATAATCTTTCCAACGCCGCTTGTTTCGACCCAATCGGACGAATAACGAAGGAGATATGGCCAAAACAATGGAGGAACAGCAATTGAGAAATGGCAAAAACCTCCGGAAGTGTCCACAAAATTGACGATTATCGTATCGATCTCGCCCCATGTCGTAGGCCTTCGAATTAGCCACCCATAGCAGCAAGAATCGACCCAATCCGATAAATAACGAAGGAGATATTGCCGAAACGGTGGCATGTGCCGGAAAAAGAAGCTCATCGGGGGCCTCCTCTAATTGCGTCGCCGTGGCCTCACTTTTACCAGAAACTGTTTTGACCATATCTCCTTCGTTACTTATCCGATTGGGACGATTCTCGAAGCGTTAGAAACCTTATTCGAAGACCTATAACTTTATGTGATAAAATATCGATTACGAACCGGGATCCAAAATTTCCAACTTTCGATCATTTCCCCTAGGGGTACCCCTAGGGAAAATCACTAGAAAAATTTTCGAAATAAAAATTCAATTTTTTTGTCCAGGATTGCACGTATATTTATTTATAGTGTCCCGTGATGATATTTTGTTATTTGCAAGAGTCTATCACCTGTAGATCCGCCGAATATATCCCAGAATGTGCCCTTCCTTTTATTTGAGCCTCTCACCATGAATCCAGGAATCAAATTT
>JAWKAU010000412.1:0-85000 GCA_033398695.1 Orobanche coerulescens | reverse complement strand
CGGCACTTTTTTTTCTTTAATTTTTGCTTCTTTTCTTTAGTTTAATGCAGTTCTGTGAAGTGATATGCAACCTCTATTTTGTCCTCGCTCTACAAGTTTGTATGAGATTATTGAGGTTAATCACAAGAAGCACCCTTGAGGTCTGACCTAATTACAGAAAGAACCAGAGACCTTTCAAAGTTACAAAATATCGTGGGATTTTATTTTCTTACACATTAGTGCAAACCTCAAGTGTATCTCTTGTAGTTATCCATAATTATTACAAAGTTTGACAATTAAACAGACTCTTCGAGTTGCTTGTCAAATTTAACATATGTCCTCATCTATTACCCTTCCCATTTTCTTGGGAGTTACTAAAACACCCCAAGTGATCTAATTCAATGTCTATGCTGTGTTACTTGCTTGGTCACTTGGCTACCTTCATTATATAGTACCATCCCTTCTGTTTGTTGGAGTTATTAAATAACCTATCTTTTTCAGTATCTAATTCAGTAAATTTCAACCCTGCCATTGTGTGGTTTCTTATCCTTTCAGATTGAAGTATGAAAGTTTGAAGAAAGAGTGTAAACAAATGTTTTTCTTGATTGGAAGCGGAAGGTTTGTCACTGCACCAATAATCACGGAAAATGGCGAACCTACTCAAGACCCTATTGTACTTCAGCAGATTAATCTTGGAACGGAAAATGGTAATGCATTGAATTTAAGCTGGCCTCTTTGATACAATGCAACCGAAGATTATATATCACATATAGGCACCCTTAGTTACTAATGATTTGAAGTGTATCTTGAAATAACAGATGCTTTTAGTAAACAACCAAGGCGCAATGGTCCTATGGACAAGAAAGAAACTGAATGGAAGCTCACGTTACATCAAATAGGTTGGTAGTTAGTCGTTTAACATGCATGCATATGTTTTTGGGTGTTAATTACAAAAAGTATCCTTGATGTTTGACCTAACTACGGTAACACCCAGCTAACTTCCAAAATTACAGAAAATACCCTGAGATACGATGTTTTATTTAATATTTACCTCCTTCGTAAGTAAATTACATTTTAGAACCTCATTCACATTTATAAAAACATTACAGTTAACCCCCTTAATTTTATGCAAGTTAGCTGATTTTATTTTTGTAATTAGGTCAAACATCGAGTCATGTTCCATGATGTATGTGTTGATTTTACAATATCAATCACGTATTGTGACATGACAATAGCAATTATCTCAAACTCATCGCCGTCTCATGATATTTTCCATATAAATGGAAAAAACTATGATGTTGACGGTTTTGGAATTTCGTTCTATTTCTCCTTCATATGAAGGTTGCGACAGGAAGGGCATCCGGCATAAAACTTTGCCACTTTGTTATTTGCATGAGTTATGGTGTTAACTAATTTTAGACAATTAAACGACACTATAATCTTCATGCCACCGACCCCAACATAGTTGGGATTAAGGTGCTGTTGATGATGAATTAGGTCAAACATCAAGGGTACTTTTTGTAATTATCTCTACGTTTTATAAAGCTCTTTCCTTATCTGATGGTCAGTGGCAAAGAACTCACACATGTATGAACTTACATGTGCAGAGGGCCATAGCTAACTATAGGCGGGCTAGTTGTCCGCCTAGAGCCTCATTATTTGATAGGCCTCAAAATTCACATAACTATGTATATAAGAAAATTGAAATGAAATGGTAAAAATTATTATGAAAGCTCATGTTTGTTTCTTTAAAGCCTCAATTTTATTTCGTCCTATAGTCTCTTGAATCACAGCTACGGCTATGCGTGTGTGTGCGTGTGTAAAAGTGTATGTGCATGCACCTTATGGCTTATTTGCGTTTTGTGATTTTCTTTTCATGTGTCCTTGTTATTTATGCCAGGTCTCGATGTGGTACGCACTGACCGAACACTAGTTTTTTACGAAAAGCAAGAAAATTTGTCAAAATTATGGGATATCCTATCTATCTACTCCTGGTTTGATTCAGATGTCGGCTATTGCCAAGGTGAGACTCAGAATTTTAACTTCTTGTCTGGTGCTTGCTTACTTACCTCTTGTTTTTTTTTTTATCTTCCTCTGCCTTTACTTATGACTTAATTACAAAAATAATCATGGGGTATTAAAATCTAATTACAAATAGACCCAGACATCTTTCAGAATTAGAATACCCCCTTCATATTTGTTTCCATTTTACAACTTGCACCCTCAATATAGGGTTACTAGAAAATCGTAGAGTGGTCCTGGATATTCCTAAATTATATCTGGGTCCCTGTTTTGAAGTTTAGTTTGCTGAGCAGGTATGAGTGATCTTTGCTCTCCAATGATTATTCTCCTTGAAGATGAAGCAGATGCATTTTGGTGCTTTGAACGTCTGATGCGGAGATTGGTATCATAATTCACTCTTTTCGTTTTGAATTTTTTAAACTTTGAAATGAAGAAAGAAACCTCCATCTGTTGCTAAATTTCAATGGATATCTCAAACAAATTCTTTATATTTTCTGATGAAATTCATTAGAATGTTTTATTTGTGATTTATCGTGTTTTCTCAATTCTTCTTCATTACATAATAACAGATGGAAATATATTATAATTTAATACCCATGGAGTTCTTCAAAAGATAGTGTACGAAATATGGTTAAAAAATTTGATAATCCCATCATATTATATTTTTTCATATTTGACATACAAATTTACAATGTTCTAAAAGGCGGTAGGCAGTAGGCGGGCGGACGGGGACCTTCTAGCGCCTAGGCCTTGGAGGCGGCGCCTAGGCGGCTAGGCGCTAGGCGGTTTTTTTTTATATATTTTATATTTTATTTAGTTTTATATATGCATACAAAATGCATAATAATATTCTTTTCAAAAATAGTCTTGGAAAAAAACAACATTCCAATAGTCTTGAAAAAAACATTCAAAAAGCAAATTATTTGGTGCGAAAGCAGCCCTATCAGTTGAAACCCTAAACGAAAAGCAGCCCCATCAGTTTAATTAAAACAGAAACAGTACAGCAGCTTTTTTTCAAAAAAAAAAAAAGAAAAATAAAAGAACACTGACCAGAACTCTGAAGATGATGAAACGGCCGGAACTCTGAAGATGATGAAACGGCCGGAATGGAAAAACTGGACTAGAAGAAGGTGAGCGGCCGATTATTTGGTGCGCGACTGCGCGGGCAGATGGAGAAGGTGAAAAGGAAGAAGCGATAATGTGGAGATGACCTAGGACAGTTGGAGGGTCCAGCGAAAACACGTTTTTGGACAAAACGTTAAAAAACAAAATAGAAAAGGAAAAAAAATCTGGACAGATGGAAAAAAAATCTGGACAGAAAAGGAAACCTAGGACCCGCCTAGCCCCGCCTATGACCCGCCTAGCCCGCCTAGGACCCGCCTAGCCCGCCTAGGACCCGCCGAACCGCCTGGCAGAACCGATTAGGGGGTAGTCGGGGCAGGGGGGCACCTTCTAACGCCTAGGCGGCCGCCTAGGCGGCCGCCTAGGCCGATTTTTAGAATACTGCAAATTTATTAATTAGTTTTTCATATTATATTTTTTCTACTGTAGTCTTTTCAATCGATAGCATGGAAATCTCGTTTAATCTTTTTTGGCGATATATTGTTCGTAGTGGGATTTGATTGATTTCAATTTTGGAAAATAATCTTCCGGTAGAGTCGAGGCAACCGTTATTTTCGTTGTCCATAATATCCTATATGAGTTCTTTATATATCAATATAATATTTATAAATTAATTATATAAATCTAACATATAGGAAATAATTACAAAATCAACGCATTGGATACTCGTAATTGATAGTTGATATAACATATTTAGATACCATATTTAGTATCTAACGCGTCGGCATTCACTGAAATATATTGCATTTATATACATGCAAGTAGTTGTTTGTTTATTCAATATATATACCAATTAAAATCGTGATTCTAATTATTATTTTAGTGTTACGATATTTTCATAATACTTTTATAAAATATATTAAATAATATAATTTTCATAATATATATATATATATAGTGTAACTTTATTTTCAGAACTCTGTTAAGTGCGAGAACTGCGAGAACCGCCTTTTGTACTCTTAATAATACATAATGTATATCATGTCAATGCATACAACCCTACTGATCATAACCCCTACTATATAGTAGGGGTTATCATCAGTAGGGGTTATCTCCCGTAATAAAAAATTCTATTTTACTATAATACCCTTCTGAATTAATAATATTTTTTAATATTTAAAAAAATCTCATTGGTTTAGAGGAGTTCTCACAGTTCTCGCACTTAAGAGAGTTCTGAAAATAAAGCTCCCATATATATATATATATATATATATATATATATATATATATAGTGGCGCGTTCTATGCAGTACCAATATTAGATGCAGTATTTTACAGTACTAATTTATGCATGAGTTTTGTACTAATTATGCATGAAATATATGCATTTTGTGCATCAAAATTTCAATGCATTACTTTAAAGTACTAATTTATGCATGAGTTTTGTACTAATTATGCATGAAATATATTCATTTCGTGCATCAAAATTTCAGTGCATTAAAATATGCAATATATGCATCAAAATATCGATGCATTAAAATATTAGATTATATGCATCAATTTTTTGTGAGAATTAATACATTGAAATTTTGATGCACGAAATGCACATATTTCATGCATAATTAGTACAAAACTCATGCATAAATTAGTACTGTAAAGTACTGCATCTAATATTGGTACTGCATAGAACGCGCCCATATATATATATATATATATATATATATATATATATATATATATATATATATATATATATATATATAGGGATTGGATATGGTGGAAACCCTCTTAATGGTGAAATCTAGAAACCAATTGCATTATTAAGCAATTTCATTGCATATTTGTTATTATTTGTTGCATCAAGCTGGTCGCTAGTATATGCAATAATAATGCAATAAAAAAATACATAAATGCATATAATCCTACTCATCTACAGCCGTTAGATCACTAATATCAATGGCCTACAAAAGTTTCTAGATTTCACAAGGTAATTAGTTTTCATATGATCTCATATATATATATATATATATATATATATATATATATATGGGGCTTACAACCATAGCGAGCCCAAAACACATGGCTAATCTTCCTAAACTATAGAGACACCCCTATTGTTACTTCTTTCGTTCGATTTATTTCCTGATACCTATTTAACATATTATACCTGCTTTAAGAACCTGATTTGCATATATGAATACCACATTATTTTCAAAAAAACATTTAGAGGTGTGATAGGGCAACACCCTGAACCACACCCTCATACACACCCCGTGCTTTATGGGTGTTGTACCGCATGCTTTACAGATAAAATATTCATAATAATATTATAATAAAATAAATAGGAAAGCACACGGTACAATACCCATAAATCATGGGTGTGTTTCGGGGTGTAATTCAGGATGTTGCCCTATCATTTCTCAAACATTTAAAGAGTGTGAAGTTGACCGGGGGAGGGGGTGCCACCTCCCACCCACTTGGCTCCATCCCTGGCGACAAGGTTTGTAGAAATTCTACCGTTAGCATTCACTTGAATTTTTTAATTCCCATGGAAAAAGATTAAAGTTTTAAATTTTTTTACCTTTCCTTTTATTTTGCTAATGACTAATACAATAAAAGCATTTAAGACTTGCAGCTGTTAGATTTTTTTTTCCAGTCGTATAATGATTTTGCATACCACACTTGAGCTTATGATATTTTTTGTTTATTGATATTCCTTTAAAGCGAGGGAATTTCAGGTGCACCGACAGTTCTGTAGGAGTGGAGTCGCAACTTATTAATCTTGCTTCAGTAACACAAGTGGTTGATCCTAAACTTCATCAGCACTTAGGTATATTCTCTACAAATTGTTTGTACGTTTTAGTTTGAACTTCAGATTTAAAGATGTCTGCAACAATATTATTTAGGGATAACTACGAAAATGTCCCTGATGATTAATTTAGTGTTAAAATTAAAAATAAGGGGCTAACTGTAGGATTTGAAATGTTCTTTTGCTTTGAAGGGGGCAAATGTAAAACAACGTGAAATTGCAAGTATATTTTTGTAATTTTAAAAGCTATTCTTTCCTGGTAATTATGTCAAACCACAGGGTTGTCAAACCACAGGGTTGCTTTTTGTAGTTAACCCGTTTACGTATTTGTTGTGTGGCTTTTTTGTCAAATATTGCGTAAACATGGTTTCTAATTGTTTTTTATACTCACCTCTCTCTCTCTCTCTCCATCCCACCCCTCCAACCCTCTATCCAAGAGTTCTTTGAGTAAATGTTCAGCATTTTATAAATTGAAGAGGCAAAAGTAAAAAAAAAAAAAAAAAGGAAAAAAAGAAAAGAAACTATAATAGAAATTGAAAAGGAGAAAAGTAGAAGCTCTATATGTCCTAATATCTTCAGCTTGAACACTTACTTAAAATTGTTAGACAATGAGTCATCCGTTTTGTTTGTTATTTCTTTTCAACTAAGTTCTATAGCCTAACCTCAACAAGGAAGTAATAGAAATGTATTTGTTTTGTCTTGAGAACAGAAACCCTTGGTGGGGGTGATTATCTATTTGCTTTCCGAATGCTTATGGTTTTGTTTCGCCGAGAATTCTCTTTTGGTGACTCATTATACCTTTGGGAGGTAATATTTCAAATCTTGCATATTTTCCTTTCACCAACATCTTTTCTATCTGAACAGCAGTATTCAAGTTCTGTTATATTTCTCTCAACTATATATGGGAAAGTAGAGTAAAAGGCGAAAACTGATAGTACAATAGCTAAAGTCTTTGCTTCCAACAGTATAAGCTGCCATTGCAAAACTTCAAGGCACAATTTCTCTCTCAAGAAAACAAGGACCACTAGGAATTAGTGATTAGAAACTATTTTTAGAGGAAAAATGTTACTGATAAGAGAATATTAATTTTACTTATCGTTTATTGCCTATATATATATATATATATATATATATATATTAAGCATTTATTTATTTTCGGTTCTTAAATTTCTTCTCCTGCTCTCATGCCTTTTGCCAAATATGGTGTATTTAACAGATGATGTGGGCCTTAGAATACGATCCTGATTTATTTTCCATGTACGAGGACAGTGATTCGTCTTGTGAAAAATCAGAGAAATCCAAGGAGAAAGCCAAATCGAGGAGGCAGTGCGGAAAATTTGAAAGAGAAAACATGAGAAATGGAGGCATAGCACCTCTTCCTATTTCAGTTTTTCTGGTTGCCAGTGTCCTAAAGGAAAAGAGTTCGAAGCTGCTAACAGAAGCACGTGGCTTAGATGATGTTGTTAAGGTTAGCTCGACCAGTTTCTATTTCTTTTTTTTTTAAATGGATGTTACTTTCTCTATTTCACATATCTGAGGAGATCACACAAATAAAGTGAATAAAGATGTTGTAGTAACACAATGTTATTAAACTAAACATAATGCATGATTCTGCATTACATTTTGCCCCCTTCATCAGCAAAAACATTTCATACCTCCCCTTGCATTTGTGAAAATATCATAATCCCCTTGCATTTAACGCGGAATCAAACCTTGATTTTTTTTTTTTTTTTTTTTTTTTTTGTAATTTTTAATCATCTCTGCTTTTCCTTTTTGGTAATTAACCCAAACCTCAAGGTAGTTTTTTGTCTGAAAAAGTTGATACTTATTGTTTCCTTATTGCTGTTGTCACTGTGAAGTCCTTGCTCCGTCCCAGCTCAATCGCAATATTTGGAAGAAAATTGGTGTATTTTAGATGAATGATTGGATGTGATATATGTGTGAGTTTGATAAGTATTGATGGTGAATGTGTGGCGTGGATTAAAATGTAAAAAAGTATTAATGGTGAGTGTGTGGTGGAGATTAAATGAGAAAGTGTGATGATTTGATGTGATTAGAGGTATTTAATAATGTAGCACTTCTAAAAGGATACTTTTTTGGGTGAAATGTAGAACTTCGGGCGGGACGGAGGGGAGTACTTCGCATTGTGAGATGTTCTTCAAAGGTGTAGAGGTGTTTATATTTCTAAGAAAGTTACTCCTTCCGATCCACTTAAAGAGTCGTCTCAATAGAAGAATTCACTTCCAATATAAAATATTAATATTAAATTTAAATTTATATAATATTCCTAAAATTAATGTTTTTTTTGTTGTAAATATAAGAATAGTACCTTATTGGATAAAGAAAGTTAAAGGAAGGTGAGAATATATGATTTAAATTTTAAAAAAAGTTGTACATTTGTTAAAATGACAAAAAAATAAATAGTTGTACATTCAATAAAGCGGACTCTTCAAGCGGGACGAATGAAGTATTATTTACGGGTTTGCATGGGATTGGTCAAATAATCTCCTATATTTAACAGGAAATCTTTCCAAAAGTTTTTCTTCTTTTTCAATTTTTTTACCATATGTTCTTGTAGCAAAAGGCGAAATCCCTCGCCCCAGGGCCTCCACCCCCCGGCCCGACAGGGATTGGTGGAGGAATTAAATCATGGTGACTCAACGGCCCACTAGGTGGGAGGAACAGTGTCTGGTGCCCACAATTTTTTTACCATATGTTCTTGAGTGTTATCAAGGATGTTGCCCCTCTGCGATGGGTGATTATATAAGACTTTTAGTTGCCTTCCATAACCTAATTGAAACTTGATGTCATGGATCAACATATCTACGAAACATGTGAAACTTTGTAGGACATGTTATTTATATGTTGATAGGGTTATGATACTCTAACGAGGAGCTTTTTTCTTTTTCATGTGTAAATTTTTTCAGATATTGAACGACATTACTGGTAACCTCGATGCTAAAAAAGCTTGTACTGGTGCCATGAAGCTTCACAAGAAATATCTAAAGAAGGTATTATTCACGTATTCTTTAATATATAATCTTTATATTGAAATTGTAGGTTAAAACGATTTAATTCCTTGTTTTTGCTTCCCCCAACCCCAAAAAAATATTGAAAAGATAGGAAAATTTTAAGGTACCCACATACCTGCATGTATCTTCATCATTGCATCTGTAGCAAATGATTTTCATGATGAATCTAATGATGAATATTCATAGAGGTATGGTATTCGTATGGGTAACTTAGAACTTCCGTGAAAGATAATATTTTTAAATGTTTCTATTTCTTCAAAATGCACCTATTGAAGAGGTACTTTGCCACACATGCAAAAACCTCACGGTGGTATGTGTAATTTACTTTTGAAAGCGAAACGATTTTTTTTTTTTTTTGTAATGCAACTGAACTTCGGGAAATTTGATAAAATGCGTCTCTCTCGTATTTAAATCGATTATCGTACAATATCTCATTTTGTAGGCAAAAGTCGCGGGACAGAGTACGAAAGTTCAGCCAATGTAGATATTTGATTGCTTGGCTTTTGTTCGAGGGAACAATCAATCAACTACCACCTGTGAATTATACAACTTTTTTGATATTTTTTTCACGTGCAAATCCACTATCGGAGATTTTATTAAGAATATTTATACACCGAGGAGAAAACAAGCCGTGTACACCGTTTTCGTTCCACGATTATGTTGGCGCTGTACTGAAATATCATCAGATCATGAAATAGAGAACAGGAAAGAAGGCTCTTTTTGTGTTGGTGTGTATCAATTATGCTCCTTTTATGTTCGAGTATATATCCAATGAATTGTTACAATATATAGTATGTGTGTTTATACATGTGAGAGCATCACCCTTTTTGGTAGATTAATTAAGACCATGTGCAACGGCGATCCTTATGTGGTCGACTGCCACATGCGATGCGAAATAAGTTAAATAAAAAATAAAAATAAAAATTTTTTTGTGGGCCAACCAATGGGGGTTGGCCAGATGTGACAAAGAGACCACGTCTCTTCAAATTTTTATATTAAAATTAATAAATAAAACAAAAATATCACAATTCTATATTTTTTTTCTCTATTTTTTTTTTGGTACCTATTTTTTTTTTCTATAATACAACCAAATTTGATATATTTAGAGTTGTGTTGTAAACACGCTATTTTCTGTTAATAACACACATGTCCAGTTTTATAATTTTTAACTCATTTTTTATTTAAAAAAATTAATAAGATATACTCACACACACACACACACACATATATATATATATATATATATATATATATATATATATAAGTAAAGGAGTGTGCTACTAACACAACTCTATATTTGTATACTCCTAATATTCTCTCTTTTGCTCTTCGTACTACATCCAAATTACTTTATGTTATTTTGATTTACATAATTTGAATTAGTATAGTTAAATTAACAAAAAACTAATTGTAAATTATGTTGTGATTGGATGGTTAGAGTGGTCACGAATAAACTACTAAAAATAGACATGGTTGAGTTGGAAGGAATATTAGATAGGTGGATGAGCGGGAACTTATTTAATACTCCTTCAGTATTAAATGATGTAAACAACAAACAACAACAACAATAGATTATCTCTAACAATATAATGATAAGAATTACTATTAAGGAATTAACAAAATACTTGTTAATTGGTAATATAATTTTTTTAAATTTTGTGGTTGTATTTTGTGAATAATCCCCAGTTAAAGTTCCATCCGGCACACAAAGTCAATTAATATAAAATGAAAGGGAGGGTTAGTGAGGTTTAATAGTTGAGTAGTTAGTAGGGGTGAGCTCGGTTCGATTTGGTACGGTTTTTAGCTAAAACCGATACTGAACCGCATCTTATCGGCATGTAGCATTTGAGTACCGAAATAATTCGGTTTTAAATCGGATCGGTGTTATCTGTTTCGGTGTCGGTTCGGTAGTGGTTCGGTGTCAATGGGCTGATTAAATGGGCCACTTAAGTTGGGAACTGCACTCCAAATTGAACTACTTAAATTTAATCAGAAATTGTAAGTTCAAATAGAAGGATTTAGACATAATTAATCCACTTCAAAGCTTGAATAAAAATAAAATCTACTTCATAATATGATAATAACTAATGATTCAAAAGTCGATATCGATTAAACAAAAGTCTTGAATTTCCTCGCAAGTCCATCAATTCATAACAACCTTGCACAAAGAAAAAACAAAGTCTGCGAGAATAATACATTTTTATCGGTTCGGTTCGGTTTTTAAAGTCGGCATCCATATCTGAAACCGAAACCGAACTGCATAATTCGGTTTTCAAAATTTTAAGAACCGTACCATACCAATATCTTATTGGTTCGATTTTTCAGTTTCGGTTTTTTCAGTTTTTTCGATATTATCGGTTTTTGTCGGTTTTTCTGCTCACCCCTAGTAGTTAGGGTGGTTGTTGATAATGATAGTTGATCGTATGGTTTTAGCGTTGCTTCGTACAAGTTCTTTGCGCCCAGAGTAACATCACCGACGGTTTAGGGGAAAAACTCAATTGGCATGTCGACAAAAATATCAAATACTTGATTTTATTTAAAGATTTCTATCTATTAACTATTCATAATAATTTCATATGTGTTCTATTCCTCTTGAGAAATATATAGCAATTCTCATACTTATTGAATATTTTTTATATTTATTTATCAATTTTTTGTCAACTTAGATTTTCCTATTTTATATAGAAATTCATATCCATTACTTCTTTGATATTTTTACATTTTTAGACAAGTTTCTAATTTACACCAGCGTTTTTATAGATTCTGGATAACTTTCAGATTTTCAGCGCATTCGGGGAAAACTTTTCAAGTAGTTTTTAAAAGTTTAACCATGTTACAACTCTATTTGAGGTAATAAAAAATGGTGTTTGGTGAAACGGTGTCTTGGTGTAGCTTTTAGTGGTTGATGTCGTGATTTGGGGAAATTAAAATAATTAAATTTTTAGGTAAATTTTTACAACTAATAACACAGCCGTGACAAACCCGGTAGTTGATTTGAATACTGTTAAATTTAGTCCTAGGCCCAACATGGTTGATTTGCATGCATTTTACATTTGAAAATCTCAGCTCCTTGTCTTTGTCGGGATGGCACCCCAAACTCAGACCCCCAGCCAATGTGTTGCCGAATTCAGGCCGACACTGTTATTTTTCCTTCAATTTGAAGGTTATCGGAAATATCAGACCAAAAATACGTCCTACAAAACCTGCACGGTTACAATTTATTTGGTTAAAATTGAAAAACTTTGGCCATTACATTCTTTTGATATACAGGTAAGAAATTGTCATTTAGGATAATTTTAGATCATAAGTTAATTAATTTCTTTTAGACGTGCTTTTTCATACAGAGAAGAATGCCTAAGGTGGAAATGAATATAGTTCATTATGCTATGAGGAAAAAATAGAAAAATACATATGACTTGACTCACAAGGCACAAAATTATCAATCCTCAGAATGTGCAAAAACATGAACAAACAATCCTGTAATGATGTAGTGAACACAAAAGGGTTCTTTGAACCATGCTCTCATAATTGATGAATATGAAGTGTTGCTGAAGTATTAATGCTTGAAATACTATATAAACCATCCAAAGACGAGAAAACAACATAGCAAAAAACCACACCAGTATTGCAGTTTGCCATATAAGTCTTCTGTTACGTTTTTTATTTATATGTAGATAAGAGGTTGTCACTATTTTTTAATCTTGGCCTACCTTTTCGAATATGGAGTTAAAGACTTGCTGTGGTATTCTTTAAAGATGTTTGTGTGTGCTTCTGACATTAATGGGTTTGATGTTTGTATGGAGTTAAAGACTTGATGTGGTATTCTTTCGAATATGGAGATCTGTGATTTAATGTTACTTTCTTTTCTTTGTTCGTTAAAAAACACAGAAACTAAATCGAATGATTTTGAGCAGAAACATTAAGGGTTTGATGTTGTGTTTGATTATTTCGGGTAGGGAGTTACAACGACGGTAGTTTGTGTGTGAAGCTGTGTTCGTGTTTGGTGGTTGATCTGCAAAACCAGAGAAAAAGATGGATGGGAGGCGGATGTTTTTAGGATAGTGGTAAAAAATTAGATATATATCTTGGAATAGATTGGATCCCATCTTACCCGAATTTTTTTACCCCATTGATTTTGGGTTTTAATCTGTTGGACTGGATCCAATCGTAGCAAAACAATCTCAAAACACAATGAATTGATATCAATAATCAACCGGTTGGTGTTTGCTAAAAGAAATGAAACAAAATGAATTGAAATAAAATAATTGTTTTAAAGTGTACAACTCATGAAAAGCTAATGAATGGATATATGCATGTAATAATGGGAAGCTTATGTGAATACTGAGTCGGACCTCCAGCAGTTGGTAAATTTGACACATACATACATTCATCAATGCATACATAAACACGTATCACGTATGTATGCAGACCCATAGGTACGATATTGGTATACATTGAATAAAGAAGCTGAAAAATATTATAGATACAGCATCGATTGTTCGAACGGAGGCTGATAAGATCAAATATTTTCTCAAGAGGCTTAAATCCCGGATGAGAATGCATCTGTTGAATCACCACTATACGACCCTACCAGAGTTCATCGAGAAAGCTCTGGAATACGAGCTCACCGCGAAGGAGATTTCCAAGAAACAACCACAATCCAACAACGAAAGATCTAGGAATCAGAACCATACTGAGAGTAACCGGGGGACATTCAGGAAGCCTCAGTCTTTGCCAAACCCTTCTGATCGATCACCCATGACGTCTAAGCCAGCCGGATCACACTCTCGGGCGGTTCCCTCATCTGTTGTGTGCTATAACTGTGGAGACCAGGGGCACATCAGCTCCAAATGCCCGAAGCCGACCGTCGTATGCCATACTTGTGGGAAGAACGGGCATCGTGCTCGTTTTTGCATGAATGGACCCGGACGTGAACCAGTAGTGTCTCATGCTCCAATTCAGTCTGCTGTCCAGGACCGTGCGCCTCCGTCCGCTTCTTATCAGACTACCGCGGCAAACAGGGGAATGGGTCATGGGAATCAAAGTGGTACATATGGTGCTGGAACTGCAAAACCCAGGATTTACGAGATGAAGAAAGCTGACGATCCCGAGGCCAGCATGATTACAGGTATACTAGAGATCCACTCTCAGCCAGTGTGTGTTCTTTTTTATATCGGTGCTTCACACTACTTTATATCTACTTCTTGTTTAAGTTGTTTGCCTCTAGACCATGTTATCAATTGTGAACCCTATGTGATTGGTCTACCTGATGGTAGAAGAATTATTAGAAATCGTGAGGTCCAGGACTGTCCGATTCATATGAACGACCATGAGTGGTTGTCAAACCTGATTGTAGTCGATTTACCTAAGGATGATATAATCTTGGGTATCGATTGGATGGATCATCATGATGCCATACTTAGTGTCCACAAACGGATGGTAACCGTCACTTCTGATGATGGTTTCGAGTGTATCTTTCGAGGTGATAATCCCAGCCGTTCCGGTAGGGTCATTAGTGCTATGAAAGCAGTGAAATTGCTTAATCAAGGGTGTATTGGTTATTGGTGCTACATGACCAAAACAGCAGATCGACCAGTTGAATTGGCTGACATTCCGGTAGTTCGAGACTACCCATACGTATTTCCAGACGAGTTTCCAGGCTTACCTCTACATCGTGACGTGGAGTTTATTATTGAGTTAGAGCCAGGTACGTCCCTGCTTTCAAAAGCACCGCATCGTATGGATCCAACTGAGATGCAGGAGTTGAAGAACCAGCTCGAGAAATTGACTGATAAGGGCTATATTCGACCTAGTGCGTCCCCTTGGGGAGCACCAGTGTTATTTGTACGAAAGAAAGATGGATCTCTGCGTTTATGTATTGATTACCGTGAGCTGAACAGGGTAACCATCAAGAACAAATATTCTTTGCCTCGTATTGATGATTTATTGGATCAACTTCAGAGAGCTGCTGTGTTTTCTAAGATGGACTTGAGATCTGGTTATCATTAGTTGAGGATTCGAGAGTCTGACATTTCGAAGACAGCCTTCCGTACTCGCTATGGGCATTACGAGTTCGTGGTGATGCCATTTGGATTGACTAATGCGCCGGCGGTATTCATGGAGTTGATGAATCGAGTTTTTATTAACTATTTGGATCGTTTTGTAGTCGTTTTTTTTGACGACATTCTGATTTACTCTCATGACCACGAAGAGCATGAACGCCATCTCCACCAAGTTCTCGATGCATTGAGGCGGGAACAGCTTTATGGGAAATTTTCTAAATGTGAATTCTGGATGCCTGAAGTTATCTTTCTTGGGCATGTGATATCCACTGAAGGGGTGAGAGTGGACCCACAGAAGACAGAAGCCATTCGAGATTGGCTACCTCCGAAGAACGTGAAGGAAGTTCGTAGTTTCCTCGACCTAGCAGGTTACTACCGATGGTTCGTGGAAGGATTTTCCAAAATTGCACAACCGATGACTAACCTACTGAGGAAGGATAAGAAGTACTTGTGGTCAGAGTCATGTCAGCAAAGTTTTGATGAGCTCAAGAGTCGATTGATTTCAGCACCTGTTTTGGTTCTACCAAATGGAACAGAAGGATTCGTGGTGTATAGTGACGCGTCGAGACAGGGCCTTGGATGTGTATTAATGCAAGAAGAAAAAGTGATTGCCTATGCATCGAGACAATTGCGACCCTATGAAGTTAACTATCCGACCCACGACTTGGAGCTAGCAGCGGTGGTGTTTTCTTTAAAAATCTGGCATCACTATCTGTATGGAGTTACCTCTCAGATCTTTACCGATCACAAGAGCCTGAAATACATTTTTACTCAGAAGGAGTTAAACATGAGGCATAGGAGGTGGCTAGAATTAATCAAAGATTATGATATCGAGATCCTTTATTATCTGGTAAAGGCAAATGTGGTTGCCGACGCCTTGAGTCGTAAGACAGTGCAGGAGCAGATGCTTAGCCGTTTGACAGCTCAGAGGGAATTGCAGTTAGATCTTGTGAGGCCAGAGATTGAAGTTTGGTTACAGCGTGTTCAGGGACAACTTTGCACACTTGAGATTTCTTCATCTCTTGATGATGTAATCAGATCGAAGCAGGTTACGGACCCATTCTTATCTCGAGTTCGGGATGAAGTAACTCAAGGGAAAGTCCCTGGATTTGTGATCCACGAGGACGGATTGATACGCTTCAAGAATCGAGCGTGTGTACTCGCAGACGAAGAGTTGAGGAACTCTATCATGAGAGAAGCCCATGCTACCCCGTACTCGATTCACCCGGGGTCAAGTAAGATGTATAAGGATTTGAAACAACATTATTGGTGGGGAAGTATGAAACGTGAGGTCTCCGAATTCGTTTCGAGATGTTTAACCTGTCAGCAGGTTAAGATTGAGCACCAGCGACCCACAGGAATGCTGAAACCGCTCCCAATTCCCGAGTAGAAATGGGAGGACATATCAATGGATTTTATCACTAGCTTGCCGATGAGTCCTCGAGGAATAAACAGGATTTGGGTGATTGTGGATTGGTTGACCAAATCAGCCCACTTCTTGGAGATTAAAGACACGTGGGGTCCCAAGAGATTGGCCTAGCTATTTATTAAAGAGATTGTAAGGTTACATGGTACCCCCAAGAGTATTGTATCGGACCGTGACGGGCGATTACTATCACACTTCTGAAAGACAGTTCATCGTGCGATGGGCATGTAATTAAATTTCAGTACGGCCTTTCATCCGCAGACCGATGGTCAGTATGAGAGAACTATCCAAACTCTAGAGGACATGTTGAGAGCATGTGCTATTGATTGGAAGGACGATTGGGAAGCCCAGCTACCTTTGGGGGAATTCACTTATAATAATAGTTGGCACATTTCGATTCAGATGGCACCGTATGAGGCATTGTATGGCCGTCGTTGTAGGTCCCCTTTGTGTTGGGATGAACTATCAGAATCTGTGGGTACCGAACCGGATGTGTTGTTAGCAGCCCGTGAGAAGATCGCTCGGATTAGGAGTCGTTTGTTAACGGCTCAAAGTCGACAGAAATCCTACGCAGACCATCGTCGACGACCGCTTGAGTTCGAGGTTGGTGACCATGTGTTGATGAAAGTGTCTCCCACCCGAGGTGTTTTTCGTTTTGGGAAGAAGGGCAAGCTGAGCCCGAGGTATATTGGGCCATTTGAGGTTTTGGAGAGTGTAGGTGATCTGGCTTATCGACTGGCTTTGCCACCGGCTTTAAGTCAGATTCACAACGTGTTTCATGTCTCTCAGTTGAGGAAGTACGTTGCTGATCCAAGTCATATACTTCAGTTCGATGAGATCGAATTAGCGTAGGATCATTCGTACGAGGAGCGTCCTGTACAGATACTCGAGAGGAGGATCAAATAGTTGCGGAACAAGGCGATTCCCCTGCTAAAGGTTTAGTGGTCACGACACGGAGTCGAGAAGGCTACGTGGGAAACCTAGGATAGTATGCGAGTGAGATATCCCGAATTATTTACCCCTTAGTTTCGAGGACGAAACTCCTTTTAAGGGGGGGAGTATGTAATATCCGACTGTAATTCTTCATTTTTATCTATCGTTGTATTACTCGAGTATGGCGATGGGGAGGCAAATGTGGCGGGAAAGAATACGGATGGTGGATGGAGTCTGATTCCTTTTTTTTTTCCTATTTTCTTTTATTTCATGTTATCTTTTAATTTATTTTTCAGGATTTTTTTTTACATTATTCTCTTTTTTATTTGCTTTTTTCCCTACTTTTTCCCTCTTTTTTCCTTTTATGTTATTTATGTAACGATTATTGACGGTTTCAAAGTTTGATTCATGTTAGCCGACCCCAAATCATTTTGGGACTAAGGCTTAGATGTTGTTGTTGTATTACTCGAGTAATTTGAATATCGTGGATCATTGCATTCAGTATTATGTTAAGGTGTTATAGATTTGAGCTTCGTATCGTTATTATTTCACTTCATACTTGATGATTCAATGTTATGAGAGAGTTGCATTTTTGGGCCTTTTCTGGCGGTATAGCATACGCTACGTAGCAGGATTAACGTACGTTAATCTTGTGCCTTAACGTACGTAATGCTTTCTCTGTTGCGTACGCTAAGAGAGAATCTGACATCAGTTGACTTCCGCATGTGAACCTGTTATCCGTTGGCATGCATGTGTATGATGTCTGGGATGTCGTGTCGGTCAGAGTCAACCTTTAATAGCGTACGTAACACCCTTTTAATTAGCGTACGCCAATGGCCTGTGGATTCAAGACAGTAGCAACTGTAAGCCGCTTACGTACGTAACATTAACCGGATAGCGTACATAAGAGTGTTAACGTACGCTAAATGTGCTCGATAGCGTACGTAAAGCCTGGGCAGTCTATTTATAGGACCGGCCTGTTTTTCATTTCTTTTCAGTTTCAACTCGATTTTCTCTCCTTATATTCCCCCTCCTGCCTCCCTAGACCGATATTAGACTCCTCCACCTTGGTTTTGAGTCTTGTAACTTGGATTGGAGCTCATTGATTCAAAGTTAGAAGGTGTTCTTGAGCTTGAAGTGTGTTTCTTGTGGTGATGAGAGTTGTTCTTCGTTTATGGAGGTATGTATATGTTTATCCTCTGTATTTTTCGTATATTAATGTTAGTAGTGTAGAATACTTCACTTAGAGTTTAATTAACCAAGTAGAACATGGTTATAATTGAACTTTTTAACACTTCTTGATGAATATGTTAAATGAGGGTTTTGAAATGGATGTGTTCTTGATGCTATGGTGATAGTAACCATGATATAAATGTTATACTCATCTTGCTTGACGAAGTAACCTCAGTAGAACATAGATAATCATTTAGCTTCTTCATAACTGGGTTTGATCGATGGAATTGTTATCATAAAGTGTTAAAATACCATACTTGATATTCATTTACTTTGGGAAGAACTTGACAATATTGAAGATAGAATGATGTTTTCTTATTCAGAAACCTTAGAAGTTTTAACATCATTATGGTTCAGATTCACAAGTCCATGAGGAATGATAAGAATACCTTGTTGAATGTTAGAAGATTAGTGTGGTAATTCTAAAACCTAAGCTAGGTTATTTCATAAATGATATTAATGGATCTTCCAGTTTTGTAAGGATGGTTTTGATAATCTTCATGAATATGGTGTAATCTCATAACTAATATAACCTTATTATAAGCTTAATATTCAATTTAGATGAGATGTATTGATGAACTTAGTTGTGCAGATTTTTACATTTCAACATTGTAATGTTTTGGAAAGTTTAATCAACATAAGATGATATTGACACCATAAGTGGTTGTTTAACATGCTCTTGATAAATTCTTAGTTATGAAGAATCATGCAAACATTCGGTAAATATCTTGTGAACCGATTTTAAGGGTGAATTGAGGTAAAAAGAATTCTTGGTATAAGACTTCGATATTTTGAGATAGCGAAACTATTCTAATGGATTGTAGGGTGTCGTCTTACTAATTCTATATCGATAATTATGCGGATATGTTATTGAGTAAAATGTATTTCGTTTAAGGTTGATTGTTCGAGTAAACGATATTAGTCGAGGACCGTTCGTTCGTTTGACAAAGGAGGATTATTCTCATCTCCGTATTGAGGCAAGTTATCTTGCTTGGTTATAATGATGATTATATTCTTGTGATGACTATACATCTCATGTGTATGAAATGTTCGTCGCAATTTGATATTGTCCTTGACATATTTCGTTTCACCATGGGATTGCATTCCCAAGTATGTCATTTAGAATCATTGATCTCGTTGGTCCTCGTTGTCACTTCGGTGAGTCTTTCTTGATCCTTAACCGGATATGTGATTTGTTGAATTCATTGTCATGTTGTATCGTGACATATCTGGAATCATATCTGCATGGCGATTGGTTATTGTGTAGGATTTTTAGCCGGGCACTTATATAGTCATACGTGGATGTTTCCGTATTGGACTGTGCACACGAGACGTAGTTCGTGAGGCTAATTAGGTACATTGTCACATGTATATTCTGAATTTCGTATACGGGGTAGACATGTACACGGACACATTTCTGGATCGGGCGTACTGTGATGTCCATCTCGAGCCATATTGTGTAATCGTTCATAATCCATATATGATTGGATATGTTCGATGATTTGGTACTGGTTGTTCATACGCCCGAGGGGTATGTTCAATAGTCAAGATGTTTTCTTTGAGATCTAATATATGTGGATTGTATAATATCGGGAGAATCATTTATCATTTATATCTGACCCTGTGTTGGGCGAAATACTTGTGTTGTATTTTAGGTCGAGGCAAAGGCAAGGCACGGGAAGAGCATGGTGACGGCGAAGGGTTCGAGGGATACTAGTTCGGGGGGCCCATGTCTTTTATGTCCGGTTATTTCAAACCGTGTAATGTTACTTTAATTCTGCTTTATTTAAATATTTGTCTGGTTGTATTGACAATTGAGGTATATTCCATCTTCATATGGTTTATACTTATATTTCGGATCTTGTGTATCATAAGGCCGTTGGCCATACCTTTAAGAAACTCCTAATCGGAGTAATGACTATTCATTGTGGTTCGGTATCACAAAGTAATACTTATTTAATCTGTATTTCCGATATCGTCTGGTGTGTCCCAATGTGGGGTCCACGGTACTGTAATAGCCGCCTTTTGGGGTGTTACGCAAGTAGTCCGGTAGATTGTTGCCCACACGACATCCGGATAATAGGCAGGATATACTCTAGAAGCCTTTGAGGTATAAATACAAGTAGATCGAAGAAGAATAAAGGGAGCAGCTCGATCGATCCAAGGAGGATTTTTCTACCACTTCGCGTCAAAGGTATTAATTACCGACTCCCATGCGTAAATATATTTATTTGATTGTTTATTAATCTGTTTAGTTAATTAATTGACAAGCCTAAATAGATCCGATTTTTATGTTGGTTAGTTTATAAAACCGTTTATAAAATATTTTCACCAACTAGATTCCGCTGCGTTTTATATTCCAACAATTGGTATCGGAGTCGATCTTTAGGTTCTGTTCAATTTAATTAATTTGGTGATTAATATGCTAGCAATTAAATATTCATATAGTATGAGTCTTGGAATATTTTGCTAGAATTTGTCTTGCCGGAGAATATGATCCAATTATCATGGCTATGTGATGTTTTTTATTTATTTACGCGTTTTTGGTAATTTGGCCCGGTTTTGAGGCATGTATAAGTTTTTCCGTGAGAAAATCCACGGGTAGAATAGGATTTATTTTTCTTGTAATTTGCTGTAAATTCGATATATTTTATTTTGAATAAAATTATAATTGAATTGGAACACACAAAGTACGAAAGAGAAAGAAGTCCAGCGCGAAAAGGAGTCCCGATCGGACGAACCGACCGAGACCAGCAGGCTGCCGATCGAGACTCGACCAGAGGCTATCTCGGACGGCCCAGATGCGAATGCGCTCGGCCTGGCTTCGGGTCGGGCCTGGGTCGGCGGTCGGGCGTGAGTCGGGCGGTTCGGGCGGCAGGTCGGGCGTGAGCGAGTCGGGCAGCGGCCAGCGGGTCAAGTTGTCTGGATTCGGGTCGTTCAATTTGTTTTTCCGCGAGATGCTTGAAGCAGTGGGAGCAAACGAGCCGAAGATTTTCTCGTTATTCAAAACGGGGAATAAAAGCCATTATAATTGGATTTAATTATCCATTTTTTTTTATTTTGTTGGTTTTTATTGTTTTGATGTATCGCATGTATGGATGCATGCGTGATATATTTCCTTGCATGTTAGGACGAGAAAATTAAAAACCTTATTTTTTTCAAAATAACTAAGTGATTTTAAATTGATTTTTCAAAATCAAATTCTTGCGGTAACCGGTGCTGCTTGTTGTGAGATAATCCCTCACACTATGCCGCAGGTGCACGGTGTCAACAAGTAATAAAGTGATAAGTAAGATATCGTTCCCTCGAGGACTGATTTCACTAAGTACCAAAATATAGTCAATTCGTAATTTTATTTGAAGAACAATTATATGGAATTTATTTCTAAACTAATTGCAGAAAAATAAATAATAATAGTAATAATAAAAATAATAATAATAATAATAAGGGCGTAGGATTATGATTTTCACCTCAAACAATCAGGAGTGATGTTTATTTAATTCAATTCACCTTTATTCAATTTATTGTAAGCCAGGAATTCCTAAATTATTCTAAAGCCTTTCCCAAGATCGATAGAAAATAGTAAGAATTATTAACTCGATATATCCCTATTCGAATTAGATAATTAATAGCTAAAACAGTTCAAGAATCCCCACAATAAACAGGCTTCACAATTCCCATGAGTATATTCCTATCTCACGAAAATCATGATTATTCTCACAAGAACTATGCCTAAATTTCATCTCCCGAATCCATAAAGACATTCAAAACAATTCAACTGTTGGTCAGACCATTAAAAAGCATTAAGAACAATGAGAAGAATCCAACTCAATACGAATAACGAGTAAATTGAAATAAAAATAAATAAATCAAACTGTCATGTAATCGGCTACAATCACAATCCTACTCGAATAGATCTAGAAAATAAGATGCGGAAAAACTAAGAAAAACCGTAAGGAATCCGTGGTCTTGTCGTCACCCACAAATCTCCTCCTTGAGTTCTTCGATCCCGAGATGTCTTCCTCCGATTTGATGATGCTCTTTTCAGACCTTAAACCCTTATTTATAACTATTATCCGCCTCCAAAACGCGTCCGTGTGATTAGGTCGAGAACAGGCTCCAAAACGGCCCAGAAACGCGGCAATCTCTATCAAAACCGCCCTGTGGGCCGCGGCTCACTAAATATGTGCCGCGGCTCACGGTGTTCAGCGCCTATACCTGGGCGTCTTTTTTCCTTCCTAGGCCACGGCTCAGCATCCTTGTGCCGCGGCTCACAGTACAGTTGGTTCGGCACTTGCTGGTTGCCTTCGTGTGCCGCGGCTCACTTGGTTCGTGCCGCGGGCCCAGGCCAAAATTTTCCGTTTTCGCTCGTTTTTCATCGTTCGAGCTTCCGGACTCCAATTTCCTGCCAAACATATAAAAATAGTGCATTAAAAGCTCATTTATGCATTTTTAGGCTCAAAATGGATATAAACTAATGATAAATAAGTGCATAAAAATACGCCTAAGAAATACCCCCAAACTTGAGCCTTTGCTTGTCCTCAAGCAAAAATCAATTTTCAAATAAAAAGTATCGTGAATGATCGTGCAAATCCCTAGTGCTCAACTTAATCAATACTACCCTGAAAATCTCAAAGAAAAATACGAGTGTCGTAATAGTGAGTCACATCCACGGACACTGATTCCAAGAAGTAATCATTTTCAGTCCTAACCAACCGTTCATGAAGAAAATCAAGCTCAAAGATTAACAAGCATGAATTTAACCGACCGTCAATATGAAGGGTTAAAATAAACGAGCCAACTCGCCCAGTCCCACAGTCAAGTGGCAAAATTCAAGAGTTTCATCGTCAAAATTACTCCTCGGGCAGCATTCCCTTATGTATGATCATAATAATGATTCGAGTTAACCACTAGGTTCGGATCTCGGGATGTTTCATCGGGATAATCCTAGGGTGAATTTCCATTCTCATGTATTGGGGAACCGTTTGACGTAAAAGACACTCATGGGGCACATGGATGCTTCTAGTTACTAAGCCCCCCTCTACAGCGGAGAAAAAACTCGAATAGCAATTCCCGCATGTCAAGGTTGCTGTTTTACGCGAGAGTAAATAATGGGTCACGTGAATACCCCCGGTTACTAGGCTTCCCATCATCGGTAATGCGATATTTCTAAATCATTAGTCTATTCAGGGTTGTCGTTTTACGCGAGAGTAAACAACGGGTCACGCGAATACCCCCGGTTACTAGACTTCCCATCATAGAACATGTATAATATCTCGACTTTTTGGAAAAACTGTCCGACTCTAAACTCAATCCAAGTGCCAACACGACTCATGTTACTGGACAACTAGCTACGTGAAAAGTGTAACCAAACGTATAGACGGCGATTTGAAAACACGTATGTCTCCTTTCTTATCTGCTAAGATTTCTACAAAAACGAAAAAATTTCGGACCTAAATGAATACTCAATGGAAACAGATATCGCTGACTGCAACTCGACCAAAACTGAACCGTTTCTTCCAAGAGAAATCAGTATTGTAACCTCAGTTTTACACACGGAAGCACGAAAAATTCACGAAAAATAAAACAATGGTGAAATTGCAATTTATAACCAAGAAAAATTAAGACAAAATCGCATGCTTCAATTTATTCCACTACGCATAAAATCATCAGCAATAAAACTCATGTGAAAGTAAAAGAGATAAGGAAAAGTGAATCTTATTCCAAATGTCTTCTTGAACGCGAGCACATGTCTGAGTGGAATCGTCTGTCAATCCATACTTCAAGTATTGCCCAACATCACCAGGGACCCCCAAACTTAGTCTCTAGTCATGAAATAACTAAAGACATTAAGTCAAGAAAGACTAGAATATGAAGTATAATACTCATTGGGGTTATATAAAAATATTAGAGAAATAAGGGCCAACAAGAATACACGAATCCACACGAAATAACAAAACAAAGAAAAGAAAATTATTAACGAAAAATCAAATAAAAACAACTAACTAGAAAGCAAGTAAAAATGATGGGTTGCCTCCCATCAAGCGCTCTATTTTACGTCTTGAGCACGACGTGGCAAAAAATTTTAACGTGGCTTCTTTCTAGGGAGATTGCTAAATACCCTCTTCTTGCAATCTATAAGCCTCTTATTCCACAAGGGAGGCTTTGGTTCATACACAGTTGCCAAAAATAATGAGTAAGAATAATTATGCGGACAACCAAAAAATGATGGAAGAATATAATAATGATAAGGCATGAAAAAATAAGCAGAGTTCGAATGGGTAGATAATAAAGACATATCATGAACAACCTCATTAGAACTCAAGGAATCAGCCTCAACAAAATCAGAAGTAATGGGATCAATCTCTCCCATTATGTATTTAGGAAAAATTATGCGCGGCACCGTTAATAAAATTTTAGGCACAAAAGTGTTCACCTTATTGTTCTAAGTTTGATGACAAATTAATGAAATTTCTTTGGAAACGTCATCAATGGTAACTTCTTCTACAAGTTCATCACACTTTATGTAATTATCAGGTGCTGGGGGATCGACCCTAAAACTCAGCATGTCTTTCTTCTCAACCTCCCCTCAACTTCACTACTAAATCTATGAGTGGAAAATAACCATAGTGAATCTCAAGACCACGACGTGCACATTCTCGCTCAAGAAAGGTACTATCGGGATTTTTGAGAGCGTCTACACATTGTTCAAGCATGTTCTTTTGTTTCGGGGGAGGGGTGTTGACCACTATTAGGTAAATTATTGAGATCATCGAAATTTATGAAATGCCAAGGGTCACGATAATCAAAGGAAAACATAATGAAAAAAATAAAAATATAAAGACTAAATAAAAAAACTTCAAATTAAAATTAGAGTCGCTTGATAATGATGTTAGCGAAAAATTAGTCCCCGGCAACGGCGCCAAAAACTTGTTGTGAGGTAATCCCTCACACTATGCCACAAGTGCACGGTGTCAACAAGTAATAAAGTGATAAGTAAGATATCGTTCCCTCGATGACTGATTTCACTAAGTACCAAAATATAGTCAACTCGTAATTTTATTTGAAGAACAATTATATGGAATTATATTTCCAAGGTTTGTGCTTCTATGATTGGCCACTCTTCAGATAGTTATTTAGATGATTTGCAATTTGGTGTTGGTGTGTCTGGTGGAGGGGAGGCTATTTTTCACGCTGTGAATCGGTTGGTTGAGGACCGGGGGGATGATGTTGGTCTGTCTATGTTGTTGGTTAACTTTAAAAACGCTTTCAACATGGTGGATCGGGCTGTTATGTTACGAGAGGTTCGGCTTCATTTCCCGGCTATTTCACGGTGGGTTGAATTCTGTTACTCTAGTCCCGCTAGATTATATTATGGTGAGCACACTCTTTGGTCTCATCAAGGTGTGCAACAAGGTGATCCGCTTGGGCCTCTTCTTTTTGCTTTAGTGTTACATCCCTTGGCATGTAAGATTAGAGATTCTTTTGACCTTTCCTTTCAAGCTTGGTATCTGGATGATGGCACTATTATTGGTGATACCTTGGTTGTGGGTAAGGTTTTGGAGTTGATTATGGCGGATGGACCTTGTCGGGGCCTACACCTCAATGTTGATAAAGCGAAGTTTTTTGCCCACAGGAGGACCCCAGAAGCAGGTATGTCGGTGTTTTTCCACCCAATATTTCCCGCCCCTCACATGGTGTTAAGTTATTGGGTGGTCCCGTTAGTGTGGATTTTGAGTTTTGTAGTAAGTTGGTCCTGAAAAGGGTTGCTAAAACCATTGAACTTATGGAGGCAGTTGTCAAACTCAATGACCCTCAATGCGAGTTGTTGCTTCTTCGTACATGTGCTGGTATTTCTAAGTTATATTTTTCTATGCGCACATGTTCTCCTCGGGTCTTTGAGTGTGCTCAGGTTTCTTTTGATGTGGCACTTCGTTCTTCCTTGGAGCGTATTGTCACTGCTTCTGGGCCCGGTTTTGGTGATTGGCAATGGAGACTCGCCACCTTACCCTTTGCTTTTGGGGGGCTTGGTTTATATTCTGCAGGTGATGTTTTGAACTATGCTTTTCTTGCATCGAGACTTCAATCTGCTAGTCTGCAGACTAAGCTCCTCCATAGTGCTGGTATTGTGACTACTGGTCCCTCATTTGATGATGCTCTATGTACTTTTAATGCGAATATGGATATTGACCTTTTGAGTAAACCTAGCGAGGTCGCTGCCCCCAAACTTATGAAGAAATTGGCAGATATATACTTCGATCGGGTTACCCAAACTGTTGAATCTACGTTCCATCTATCCCCTCGACAGGTGGCGCTATGGAGCTCTCTAAAGGAGGATCACACTTCAGATTGGCTTAGGGTGGCTCCTATATCTGGCTTGGGACAAACTATGAACGCCAGGACTTATCGTTGTGTGCTGTGTTATCGACTCGGTGTTCCCCTTTTCACTGTTCAGGTGTCGTGCTCGGCATGTTCTAGGGTTTTTACTGGAGATATTTATGGGGATCATGTTGTTTCGTGTGCGGGTATTGTTGGCATTAAACATCGACACAACATTGTACGCGATGTTCTTGTTGATATTGTAATACCCGTAATTTTGTTTCCCAGAAATTTTCTATTTCTGGCGGAAGTCCGTTTTTGACAACTTGCTTGGGACCGTTTCTTCATCCCGAGAATGATTAATTCTACACTTTTTGTCATCCGAGTTCGTTTCGGTATCGTTCTGTTGAATTCCGTGTTCTTTAGCGACTTTTCCACGTATGAGTTCGACTTTGTTAAATCACCATAAATTCTTGGAAACTCCAAAAATTCTGAATCTTTGCAATATTATAGATCATCTAGTTAGCTTTCCAATGGTTCAAACGGTGAGTCAATCGGAGTCCGGACGAGAGAGTTATGGTCGTTTTAGCTCCCCCGCTCATTTTTCAGTTATTGGCCGATCACTGCCGACCGAACTCGGCCGTGTCGTCCGACACGGCCCGTGCCGTACTCGTCCGGAAATGCCGAAGTTTCGCGCAGATGCCGACCGTGTCGTGCAGCACGGCAGTCGAACTCTTAGGATAAGCGTAACCGATCGCCAGACGCCCGACCGTGTTCCAGACACGGTCGAGTCATGCCGAAGTCGGCCTCGGACGGGTCACTATCGGCAGCCCTCGCGCCGCGACCGTGTCAAGCAGGACACGGCCGAGTCCCTGTCGGCTAGTTGCGCGCCACGACCGTGCCGATCGGCACGGGCCGTGTCCGGCAGGTAGTCAACCCCTATAATTGTTTTTTTAGCATTTCACTCATTTCTTCCCCATTTCTTCACCTACAACCGAGAGAGAGCTTGAGGAGGGATTTCCTTCACAAATCATTTGAGTGTTTGATTTTCTTCATCTCCTTTCGATCGGGAAGCCGGATAATCGATCTAACGCGTGTTCCTTGGATCATAGAGCTTGGATATTCAAGAGGTAATTTCTTCGACATCTTGACTTCTCGATTTTGTGTGGGTATTGACGTTTTGGATGATTAAATCATGGTGTATGGTGTGATATATGCGTGATTATGGACATGTTTGAGTATTCAGGATTATTGAAAGATTATTCACGAACACTTTGAATTTTGTGTTGGATTTTGGGGGTTTTCGTAGATTCGTCCGTTTTGTCCGATTGAAGCTTGAGAACCTTGAGATTTTGATATATATCTATACCGTATGAGTGTTTTCTTCTGATTTTACGGGTTAGATTGTGCCGTTTTCGGACTTGTGAGAGTTTGGGCGATTTCCCAACCTTTAGTTATCCACTCGTATATTTTCTTGAATCGTAGACGAGTTTCGGGAGTCTCTTCGTGTAATTTGAGTATGGATAATTAATTGTCATATTCCTTGCGAATCGTTTAGGTGCCTGAAGCGCGTTCTCGGACCTACCGAACTCATACCTTTCCTCCGTTCGATTTCTCGATGTCTCAAAGGCAAGTATACATTTATGATTGTACGTTCTCGACTTTGAAAGTATGAAATATTGATGGTATGATTATTTCTAGCCACTCCGGGACGGGCCTATGGTCCTCCGAGGGTTTCGTAGCCTCCAGTGCGATTCGATGGGTGATTTGATCGATCCGTTTCTTCGGGAGTCATCTGTAATATTGTTGGCATGTTATGAACGAACCGTTTTGACGGCATTCCTACATGTAACGGCGTCTGCTATGAACGAACCGTTTCTCCGGCATTCACATACGTCTTGAGATTTTAGTCATTAGGAATACTAGTCTTAAATTGATGAATTGACGGATATTGATGAATTGACGGATTACATTTACTTAATTGTCGAGGAGTATTATGTTTCATCTTGTTATACTTGCACTAGCTATTCGACGGCTAACCCCTTTATGGGGAAATACGTTTCATGTATTTCGAGTTCCAGGAGAGCGGACAGGTGGGTACCGGGTCGGCATGAAGATGATGGGCAAGTGTGATCTGTGTTTTGTCTCGGTTATTTTCTTGGATTCCTCCATTCAGTGTTGTTGTACTGGAATGGATTTTTAAATACTCGAGTATTGTATTTCAGTTTCCTTGATGTTCCGGCCTGTGTTGCCGAGGTATTGATTTGTGCAGTGATGTATATGGTTTCATTGGTTATGGTTTTGAATACCATTTGTATCGTCTTTCTTTCCATTGTATGTAGACCTTCTCGGTCAAGTTTATAGTTTCGCGTATGTTTAGCCTTGTGGGTCCCACGGCGGGGCTCACGGTGCTGTAATATACCCTGAATAACTTGGGGGTGTTACAGAATATGGTATCGGAGATTTAGGTTTATGGATACCTAGGCTGTCGGTCTTTTGGGTCGATTGAGTCGGCATTTGCCCACAGTATCACTACTCTGCCATCATCACAGTGCGACCGGTACTTGTAAGTCCTCTCACTCTTCTCGTATTTTTCTTAATCGTTTCGTTTATAGCTTGGTATTCTTGGGAATTGGTCACTTCGAGAATGTGCGATTCGGAATATACTTACGCACGTGTGTGCCTTTCAGAATTGTTGGCTGAAAGTAGGAAGAATCGTGGCCGTGGTCACGGACGTGAACTCTTCCTTGAGATTTTGTTAAGTTGCTAATGGCGATAATGGTGTGTATCGATATTATGTTGAGACTTTGTTTAGGAGTCGCATGCTAGTATCACGGGAGATCTTCGACTTCGCAGACTTGTAAGTATGTTGTTCGAATTATTCGATAATTCTTGGTGAAATTGAATTCCGTTGAAATGTTGTTTATGCAGTGATTGTAAGTTTCGAGGACGAAACTTATTTTTAAGGGGGGTAGAGTGTAATACCCCGATTTTTCGGATATATATTTTTTTTTTTCGTTTATATATTGGATATCGTGGATGGTTAATTATGCTCGAGGACGTTGTGAACGTATGACAATGTTATTGAATTGAGTATATGTATTGATTTTGTCGTATGCTCGTATTTGGTATGTCATGACTTTGGACAGGAATTGTTGAAATTGGCTAAGTATGGAATTATTACGTGCGTTAATAAGGTGAGATTACGTACGTAAGATTGGCATGGTTACGTACGTTATACAGGACGTGTTACGTACGTAACACAACCATGTAATCGTAGCAAGTCAATGGTATATTACGACGTTATATGGTATGGGTTACGTCGTAATGGATCGCGGAATGAGACAGTGAGTTGGTTATGTACGTTATGGATATTGGATTACGTACGTTAAAGTTGTTACGTACGTTAAGAAAGGACACTTACGTACGTAATGACAGTGCAATTTATATATTGAAGTGTTGCCTTTCATTTCTCTCACGATCCTTTGAGATATTTCTCTCCAAAACTCGTCCCTCTTCACCTTTAAGAGTGTTCTAAACACTTTTAACATGATTGTGAGCTTGGGATCATGGAATTAGAGCTTGGTTATGGAACTATTGTTGATTCTTGAAGTGATTTCTTGTGTTATCCATATTCTATGAGGTTTATGTTGAAGGAAGATAATGATATGCTTTGAATATGTTGATTATGATTATGGAATCATAGAGATCTTGATATTCTTGAGGCCATATGATGACTATGATGATTTAATAATTCTTGGAATGGAGTTCAATTATTCTTTCTTCGTGGTTCGTCCATACAAGGTAATCCTCGTATCCCTTTGATAGTGGCTCATTTTTTTCTTTTTGGATTACTACTTGGGAGGGAGTATGTTGGGAATCGTGTATTTTGATGTTCGTCTTATTTCAATGAAAATGCATAAATTGGACTGTAATTTTATCCGCTGCGTGAGTATTTTTGAAATGGATTTTGGTATTTTGCCAACTGAAATTTTATTTTGTAAAACCGATTCCCTAAACTGAGTTTTTGGCATTTTAATCTTGATCGTTTTGACGGTATTTGGAAAATGATTTTTTTAGTATTTGAAAAATATTACCGTCATCGGTCTTTTTGGCATTTTTGGAATGACGTGGAAATTGTGCTTAGCCTGGTAAATCCTTGTGAGAAGGGTTTACGGCGTGTAATATTCCCAGGAGGATCTGGGGTGTTACAATTATGGTATCATGTGATAATGTTATACGAGATTTATTGGAATTGTAATAAGAGATTTCGGATGTTGAGATGATCATTGAGATCTTCTTCATATGGTGATAAGGGTTTTGTTGCGATTCTTGAGATTGTATGAATGACATGATGAAGAAAATGGTAACATGGAGATATATACCTCGGATATGTTGTTCTGAACGTGATTTCGGATATTTCATGTTCTTGAAGAACTCTTGAATTATACGAGGTGATGAAATTTTTTTTTAGAAGTGTTGATGTTTTGAAAATGAATATGGAATATTCATATCTAGAGCTAAACTATGTGTTGGAAATAATATTCGTATAGGAAATACGAATGTGATTATGAGTTTGATGAGTCTATTATTCATCTCTGAATTTGGAAGCCCATACGTATGGAGCAAATATTCAAATCGAATGATTGGATTGTTTGATAACCTTTTTAATATGATTATCTATTGTTTTGAACCAGTCGGATGATTCGAATTGATGACGGTCATAAGTAAATTTTAACGATGGATTTACGAGAAGGGAACCTTGTCAATTCGTATTTAAGAATTGAGTTTGGAACATTTAGACCCTTATTATTGGTCCGAATTGGTTGCTGATATGATCATCATATTTCACTCGTATTGTGGACGAGGATTTGTAAGTGTCTGAGTTGGATTGTTCAGACTGTGATTAGTCGAGATATGGTAAAACGATTGAGTTCGTGGTTTGGTGGTATTGATATTGGTCGTCATCGAACCGGTTGATTATCAATCCTTCGTTTTACAATAAGGTATGATGTTTGATCGTGAATTATGACTGTTGTGTTGCGGTTAAGGTTGAAGGGTTCGTAGATTAACTTGGTCGAGACTGAGGGAATTCGTAAGACGAAATCAACTGAATTGGTAACAGTACGTTGTATTGATATCGAGGCAAGTTTTATACTTGTACTGGTCAATGAGATTAATGTTATCATGTATGTGTATGAATGTGTGTATCATTTCGAGACTTGGTCTCTTTATGATTGTATTGATATCAAGGGATTGGTTGACACGACGCCGTCGGCAAATTATGCCAAATGTTACTGTTGTTTGTAAATGGTCGGTTCAAGGCATTACGATACTTGTTGGTAAAGTTGCTATCGATAGCCGGTTCGCGGTGTCGATGTATCGATTATTATTGTTCGCGATTAATGTCGTTCTGAGACATCGTTGAATCTTTGTCGTCGAATTGGAACTGTTGCTATGATGTTGCGTTAACCGATTGGGGACGTTTGATATATCCTTTTGTCATCTCCATTTCGGTGGTCGGTTTAAGACACCGGGACATCTATTCTATCGTATCATTGATTATCGATTGACCGTTCTAAGGTAATCGAGGTATTGAATTGGGATTATCGAAGATAATTCCCATCCGTTGTCGAAGATACTCTCATCCGTTGTATCGTTGTTATCGATTGGCCATTCTACGGTAATCGAAGCATTGAATTGGGACTGTCGAGGATAGTTCCATCCGTTGAATTATTATTGCCGTGTTGGCCGACTCAAGGCAGCACACTATTATTCTTGTGAACTCGGTAATTTTGTGATCGTTGAGAGTTGAGAATTTCCCGAACTGTTGTGTTGTGATCGTTGCTCGTGTTAATCGGTCCTTAGGGAATTCTGATCCCAGGATGGTTGTTTTGAATATCGTTGGTCGTGTCGATCTTTCATTATTCGTGTGTCATCGTTCACTTGGTGAGTCGTATGATCCATATTGGATGTTTTATCCCTTGAGTTTCGTTGTCATGTTGTATCGTGGCATATCCGGAATCATGTCTGCGTGCCGATTGGTTATGTGTAGGATTTTTAGCCAGGCACTCGAGGGTCATGCGTGGATATTTCCGCATTGGACCGTGCACACGAGACGTAGTTCTTGAGGCTAATTAGGTACATTGTCACACGTATATTCTGGATTCCGTATACGGGGTGGACATGTGCACGGACACATTTCCGGATCGGGCGTACTGTGATGTCCCTCTTGAGCTTTATTGATTGATCGTTCGTAGTCCATGTTGTATTGGATATGTCCGACGATTTGCGACTGGTTGTTCATACGCCGAGGGGTATGTCCGACAGTCAGGTTGTTTTCTTTGAGATCTATTTTGTGATGATTCTGACTTTGGGGTACATTCGGCTTTCAGGCCATTGTGATGTATCGGTATTTCCGTTGGAGCCTTCGGGCATTGTGAATTCGTATCTTTTTCGGCATTGGTTTGGTTTACCTTCGGGTAATGTATTGTTGTGTTCTATATTGATGATTCGTCGTTTGGGCGTAAGTTTCGGCTCTTGTGTATCTCGTTGAGTTTTTCCTGGCGAAATATTTCTTCTCCCTGCCTGTTTTAAGTTTCGGGACGAAACTTCTTTTAAGGAGGGTAGAATGTAATACCCGTAATTTTGTTTCCCGGAAATTTTCTGTTTCTGGCGGAAGTCCGTTTTTGACAACTTGCTTGGGACCGTTTCGTCATCCCGAGAATGATTAATTCTACACTTTTTGTCATCCGAGTTCGTTTCGGTATCGTTCTGTTGAATTCCGTGTTCTTTAGCGACTTTTCCACGTATGAGTTCGACTTTGTTAAATCACCATAAATTCTTGGAAACTCCAAAAATTCTGAATCTTTGCAATATTATAGATCATCGAGTTAGCTTTCCAATGGTTCAAACGGTGAGTCAATCGGAGTCCGTACGAGAGAGTTATGGTCGTTTTAGCTCCCCCGCTCATTTTTCAGTTATTGGCCGATCACTGCCGACCGAACTCGGCCGTGTCGTCCGACACGGCCGTACTCGTCCGGAAATGCCGAAGTTTCTGCCACAGGACCCGACCGTGTCAATGCAGCGCGGCAGTCGAACTCTTCCGGATAAGCGAGCCGCGCGGGCGGCCGTGTTCCAGGACACGGTCGAGTCATGCCGAGTCGCTGTCGGACGGGTCACTATCGGCAGCCCTCGCGCCGCGACCGTGTCAAGCGAGACACGGCCGAGTCCTGTCGGCGATTCTGCGCGCCACGACCGTGCCGATCGGCACGGCCGTGTCCGGGGGTAGTCAACCCCTATAATTGTTTTTTTGAGCATTTCACTCATTTCTTCCCCATTTCTTCACCTACAACCGAGAGAGAGAGCTTGAGGGAGGGATTTCCTTCACAAATCATTTGAGTGTTTGATTTTCTTCATCTCCTTTCGATCGGGAAGCCCGGATAATCGATCTAACGCGTGTTCCTTGGATCATAGAGCTTGGATATTCAAGAGGTAATTTCTTCGACATCTTGACTTCTCGATTTTGTGTGGGTATTGACGTTTTGGATGATTAAATCATGGTGTATGGTGTGATATATGCGTGATTATGGACATGTTTGAGTATTCACCGGATTATTGAAAGATTATTCAAGAACACTTTGAATTTTGTGTTGGATTTTGGGGTTTTCGTAGATTCGTCCGTTTTGTCCGATTGAAGCTTGAGAACCTTGAGATTTTGATATATATCTATACCGTATGAGTGTTTTCTTCCGATTTTACGGGTTAGATTGTGCCGTTCGGACTTGTGAGAGTTTGGGCGATTTCCCAACCTTTAGTTATCCACTCGTATATTTTCTTGAATCGTAGACGAGTTTCGGGAGTCTCTTCGTGTAATTTGAGTATGGATAATTAATTGTCATATTCCTTGCGAATCGTTTAGGTTAGGAGCGCGTTCTCGGACCTACCGAACTCATACCTTTCCTCCGTTCGATTTCTCGATGTCTCAAAGGCAAGTATACATTTATGATTGTACGTTCTCGACTTTGAAAGTATGAAATATTGATGGTATGATTATTTCTAGCCACTCAGGACGGCCTATGGTCCTCTCGAGGGTTTCGTAGCCTGCAGTGCGATTCCATGGTTGATATGAACGAACCGTTTCTACGGCATTCATATGAAATAATGTTGGCATGTAATGAACGAACCGTTTTGACGGCATTCCTACATGTAACGGCGTATGATATGAACGAACCATTTCTACGGCATTCACATACGTCTTGAGATTTTAGTCATTCCGGAATACTAGTCTTAAATTGATGAATTGACGGATATTGATGAATTGACGGATTACATTTACTTTATTGTCGAGGAGTATTATGTTTCATATTGTTATACTTGCACTAGCTATTCGACGGCTAACCCCTTTATGGGGGAAATACGTTTCATGTATTTCAGGTTCCAGGAGAGCGGACAGGTGGGTACCGGGTCGGAATGAAGATGATGGGCAAGTGTGATACTGTGTTTTGTCTCCGGTTATTTTCTTGGATTCCTCCATTCAGTGTTGTTGTACTGGAATGGATTTTTAAATACTCGAGTATTGTATTTCAGTTTCCTTGATGTTCCGGCCTGTGTTGCCGAGGTATTGATTTGTGCAGTGATGTATATGGTTTCATTGGTTATGGTTTTGAATACCATTTGTATCGTCTTTCTTTCCATTGTATGTAGACCTTCTCGGTCAAGTTTATAGTTCCGCGTATGTTTAGCCTTGTGGGTCCCATGGCGGGGCTCACGGCGCTGTAATATACCCTGAATAACTTGGGGGTGTTACAGATATATGCTCTCGGTCCGGGGTTTCTGTACGTAAGGAGGTGGATATTGGGCTTCATGGAGATATGGACAGACCCTTGCGGCCGGCCGATATATTGCTTTATTCTTGGGATGGTGGGCGTGACGTTTGCGTTGATCTTACAGGTTCGTCTCCTTTGACGCAATCGGGGTTGCTTGATTTTGTGCCAGGGCGTGCGGTTAGTGAGGCTGCACGACGTAAACGTGTCAAGTATGAGGTTAAATGCGCAGATATCGGATACGGGTTCCTCCCCTTTTCTTTTTCTTCTTTTGGAGAACTTGAGAAAGAGGCGGTAACCTTACTAAATCGTATTAGACGTTTCTCCGTGACTCAAGATATTGGAGCTCGTGCTGCGGGTCATATTTTTAATCGTATTAGTTTCGCTATTGCTAGAGGAGTGGGGGCCCAGTTGGTTTCTCGGCTTCCCACTAATTTCTTGTAAAAAAAATAAAAAAAAATAATAAAAATAATAATAATAATAATAATAATAATAATAATAAGGGCGTAGGATTATGATTTTCACCTCAAACAATCAGGAGTGATGTTTATTTAATTCAATTCACCTTTATTCAATTGATTGTAAGTCAGGAATTCCTAAATTATTCTAAAGCCTTTCCCAAGGTCGATAGAAAATACTAAGAATTATTAACTCGATATATCCCTATTCGAATTAGATAATTAATAGCTAAAACAGTTCAAGAATCCCCACAATAAACAGGCTTCACAATTCCCATGAGTATATTCCTATCTCACGAAAATCATGATTATTCTCACAAGAACTATGCCTAAATTTCATCTCCCGAATCCATAAAGACATTCAAAACAATTCAACTGTTGGCCAGACCATTAAAAAGCATTAAGAACAATGAGAAGAATCCAACGCAATACGAATAACGAGTAAATTGAAATAAAAATAAATAAATCAAACTGTCATGTAATCGGCTACAATCACAATCCTACTCGAATAGATCTAGAAAATAAGATGCGGAAAAACTAAGAAAAACCGTAAGGAATCTGTGTTCTTGTCGTCACCCACAAATCTCCTCCTTGAGTTCTTCGATCTCGCGATGTCTTCCTCCGATTTGATGATGCTCTTTTCAGACCTTAAACCCTTATTTATAACTATTATCCGCCTCCAAAACGCGTCCGTGTGATTAGGTCGAGAACAGGCTCCAAAACGGCCCAGAAACGCGGCAATCTCTATCAAAACCGCCCCGTGGGCCGCGGCTCACTAAATATGTACCGCGGCTCACGGTGTTCAGCGCCTATACCTGGGCGTCTTTTTTCCTTCCTAGGCCGCGGCTCAGCATCCTTGTGCCGCGGCTCACAGTACAGTTGGTTCGGCACTTGCTGGTTGCCTTCGTGTGCCGCGGCTCACTTGGTTCGTGTCGCGGGCCCAGGCCAAAATTTGCCGTTTTCGCCCGTTTTTCATCGTTCGAGCTTCCGGACTCCAATTTCCTGCCAAACATATAAAAATAGTGCATTAAAAGCTCATTTATGTATTTTTAGGCTCAAAATGGATATAAACTAATGATAAATAAGTGCATAAAAATATGCCTAACAAATACCCCCAAACTTGAGCCTTTGTTTGTCCTCAAGCAAAAATCAATTTTCAAATAAAAAGTATCGTGAATGATCGTGCAAATCCCTAGTGCTCAACTTAATCAATACTACCCTGAAAATCTCAAAGAAAAATACGAGTGTCGTAATAGTGAGTCACATCCACGGACACTGATTCCAAGAAGTAATCATTTTCAGTCCTAACCAACCGTTCATGAAGAAAATCAAGCTTAAATATTAACAAGCATGAATTTAACCGACCGTCAATATGAAGGGTTAAAATAAACGAGCCAACTCGCCCAGTCCCACAGTCAAGTGGCAAAATTCAAGAGTTTCATCGTCAAAATTACTCCTCGGACAGCATTCCCTTATGTATGATCATAATAATGATTCGAGTTAACCACTAGGTTCGGATCTCGGGATGTTTCATCGGGATAATCCTAGGGTGAATTTCCATTCTCATGTATTGAGGAACCGTTTGACGTAAAAGACACTCATGGGGCACATGGATGCTTCTAGTTACTAAGCCCCCCTCTATAGCGGAGAAAAAACTCGAATAGCAATTCCCGCATGTCAAGGTTGCTGTTTTACGCGAGAGTAAACAATGGGTCACGTGAATACCCCCGGTTACTAGGCTTCCCATCATCGGTAATGCGATATTTCTAAATCATTAGTCTATTCAGGGTTGTCGTTTTACGCGAGAGTAAACAACGAGTCACGCGAATACCCCCGGTTACTAGACTTCCTATCATAGAACATGTATAATATCTCGACTTTTTAGAAAAACTGTCCGACTCTAAACTCAATCCAAGTGCCAACACGACTCATGTTACTGGACAACTAGCTACGCGAAAAGTGTAACCAAATGTATAGACGGCGATTTGAAAACACGTATGTCTCCTTTCTTATCTGCTAAGATTTCTAAAAAAACGAAAAAATTTCGGACCTAAATGAATACTCAATGGAAACAGATATCGCTGACTGCAACTCGACCAAAACTCAACCGTTTCTTCCAAGAGAAATCAGTATCGTAACCTCAGTTTTACACACGGGAGCACGAAAAATTCACGAAAAATAAAACAATGGTGAAATTGCAATTTATAACCAATAAAAATTAAGACAATATCGCATGCTTCAATTTATTCCACTACGCATAAAATCATCAGCAATAAAACTCATGTGAAAGTAAAAGAGATAAGGAAAAGTGAATCTTATTCCAAATGTCTTCTTGAACGCGAGGACATGTCTGAGTGGAATCGTTTGTCAATCCATACTTCAAGTATTGCCCAACATCACCAGGGACCCCCAAACTTAGTCTCTAGTCATGAAATAACTAAAGACATTAAGTCAAGAAAGACTAGAATATGAAGTATAATACTCATTGGGGTTATATAAAAATATTAGAGAAATAAGGGCCAACAAGAATACACGAATCCACACGAAATAACAAAACAAAGAAAAGAAAATTATTAACGAAAAATCAAATAAAAACAACTAACTAGAAAGCAAGTAAAAATGATGGGTTGCCTCCCATCAAGCGCTCTATTTTACGTCTTGAGCACGACGTGGCAAAAAATTTTAACGTGGCTTCTTTCTAGGGAGATTGCTAAATACCCTCTTCTTGCAATCTATAAGCCTCTTATTCCACAAGGGAGGCTTTGGTTCATACCTAGTTGCCAAAAATAATGAGTAAGAATAATTATGCGGACAACCAAAAAATGATGGAAGAATATAATAATGATAAGGCATGAAAAAATAAGCAGAGTTCGAATGGGTAGATAATAAAGACATATCATGAACAACCTCATTCGAACTCAAGGAATCAGCCTCAACAAAATCAGAAGTAATGGGATCAATCTCTCCCATTATGTATTTAGGAAAAATTATGCGCGGCACCGTTAATAAAATTTTAGGCACAAAAGTGTTCACCTTATTGTTCTAAGTTTGATGACAAATTAATGAAATTTCTTTGGAAACGTCATCAATGGTAACTTCTTCTACAAGTTCATCACACTTTATGTAATTATCAGGTGCTGGGGGATCGACCCTAAAACTCAGCATGTCTTTCTTCTCAACCTCCCCCTCAACTTCACTACTAAATCTATGAGCTGGAAAATAACCATAGTGAATCTCAAGACCACGACGTGCACATTCTCGCTCAAGAAAGGTACTATCAGGATTTTTGAGAGCGTCTACACATTGTTCAAGCATGTTCTTTTGTTTCGGGGGAGGGGGCTGACTGACCCTATTAGGTAAATTATTGAGATCATCGAAATTTATGAAATGCCAAGGGTCAGATAATCAAAGGAAAACATAATGAAAAAAATAAAAATATAAAGACTAAATAAAAAACTTCAAATTAAAATTAGAGTCGCTTGATAATGATGTTAGCGAAAAATCAGTCCCCGGCAACGGCGCCAAAAACTTGTTGTGAGGTAATCCCTCACACTATGCCACAAGTGCACGGTGTCAACAAGTAATAAAGTGATAAGTAAGATATCGTTCCCTCGATGACTGATTTCACTAAGTACCAAAATATAGTCAACTCGTAATTTTATTTGAAGAACAATTATATGGAATTATATTTCTAAACTAATTGCAAAAAAATAAATAATAATAGTAATAATAAAAATAATAATAATAATAAGGGCGTATGATTATGATTTTCACCTCAAACAATCAGGAGTGATGTTTATTTAATTCAATTCACCTTTATTCAATTGATTGTAAGCGAGGAATTCCTAAATTATTCTAAAGTCTTTCCCAAGGTCGATAGAAAATACTAAGAATTATTAACTCGATATATCCTTATTCGAATTAGATAATTAATAGCTAAAATAGTTCAAGAATCCCCACAATAAACAGGCTTCACAATTCCCATGAGTATATTCCTATCTCACGAAAATCATGATTATTCTCACAAGAACTATGCCTAAATTTCATCTCCCGAATCTATAAAGACATTCAATTCAATTGTTGGCCAGACCATTAAAAAGCATTAAGAACAATGAGAAGAATCCAACTTAATACGAATAACGAGTAAATTGAAATAAAAATAAATCAATCAAACCGTCATGTAATCGGCCACAATCAAAATCCTACTCGAATAGATCTAGAAAATAAGATGCGGAAAAACTAAGAAAAAACGTAAGGAATCCGTGGTCTTGTCCTCACCCACAAATCTCCTCCTTGAGTTCTTCGATCCCGCGATGTCTTCCTCCGATTTGATGATGCTCTTTTCAGACCTTAAACCCTTATTTATAACTATTATCCGCCTCCAAAACGCGTTCGTGTGATTAGGTCGAGAACAGGCTCCAAAACGGCCCAGAAACGCGGCAATCTCTATAAAAACCGCCCTGTGGGCCGCGGCTCACTAAATCTGTGCCGCGGCTCACGGTGTTCAGCGCCTATACCTGGGCGTCTTTTTTCCTTCCTGGGTCGCGGCTCAGCATCCTTATACCGCGGCTCACAGTATAGTTGGTTCGGCACTTGCTGGTTGCCTTCGTGTGCCGCGGCTCACTTGGTTCGTGCCGCGGCCCCAGGCCAAAATTTGCCGTTTTCGCCCGTTTTTCATCGTTCGAGCTTCCGGACTCCAATTTCCTGCAAAACATATAAAAATATTGCATTAAAAGCTCATTTTTGCATTTTTAGGCTCAAAATGGATATAAACTAATGATAAATAAGCGCATAAAAATACGCCTACCACTGCTTCTTCAAAACCCAAATGGGGAAAGAAGAAAAAGCAGGTTGGCCAGAAGCAAGTGGCAACCTTCAAAGCTAAGGGAAAGGATCCTTAGTCAAAGGCTCCTCAGTCCGAGGCGAACAAAAAGCCGAAGGGCAAGTGCTTCAATTGCGGTCTGAAAGGGCATTTCAAGAGTGACTGCCTTAAGAAAGGTACGTCTCATGCACTAGTATTCAAAACATGTTTGGCTGCCTGTTCTATCACTTCTTAGATAGTAGATTCGGGCTCCACAGATCATGTTTGTTATGACTCGCAGGGGTTCCAAGTAACCAAGGTACTTAGTGCGGATGAGATTACTATTAGCTGGGGCGACTAATCCAGGCTGAAAGTGGGAGTCGTGCAGCTAAAAGTTGATGATAGGATTCTAGTCCTCAATAATGTGTTATTAGTACCCGATTTTAGAATGAATTTAGTTTCAGTTTCTAAATTGCGTCGTGATGGATATTCAGTTTCTTTTGAAGATAATGCAGTTATTAAAAGAAATGGTGAATCTGTTTGCACGAGTACTTATAATGAAGGACTTTATATCATTAATGCTGCACCAGCTCCCTTGCATAATTATAAATCACTTAATTCTTTGACTAATCATAATAAAAGAAAAGAACCTTCGAGCATAAATCCAACATATTTGTGGCATTTACGATTGGGTCATATTAACCTTAGAAGGATTCAAAGATTGGTGAGCGGTGGCCTATTGGATTCGCTCCAAGTTGAGTCATTTCCAATTTTCGAATCATATCTGGAAGGTAAAATGACTAAAAGGGCTTTTCAAAGCAAAGGAAATCGTGCAAAAAATGTATTGGAATTGGTTCATACCGATGTATGTGGTCCAATGAACATCCAGGCTAAGGGTGGTTTCGAATACTTCATAACGTTTATAGATGATTATTAGAGATATGGATACATCTATTTGATGCGACGTAAGTCTGAATCTTTTGATAAGTTCAAAGAATTCAAGGCTGAAACGGAGAAGTGTTATGGACAGAGTATCAAGCCACTACGATCTGATCGTGGTGGCGAGTACCTTAATGGAGAGTTTTTGGACTTCTTGGCACATGAGGGGATTACTTCCCAGCTCACAGCGCCTGGTACACCAGAACAGAATGGTGTTGCTGAACGAAGGAATCGTACTTTATTGGAGATGGTTAGGTCAATGATGAATTATTCTTTGCCTATTTCATTTTGGGGATACGCCTTGGAAACAGCGGCGTACATTCTAAACTTGTTGCCTTCAAAATCAATTACAAAAACACCCACAGAACTGTGGAATGGGCGTAAGACCAGTCTAGGACATGTTCGGATTTGGGATTCACCAGCACACGTGCTGAATAAGGAAGCTGATAATTTGGCATCTCGTACAGAAGTACGAGTGTTTGTAGGATATCTGAAGGGAACGAAGGGTGAGTTATTCTACAGTCCTAAAGACCAGAAGGTCATTGTTAGCACCAATGCTCGGTTATTAGAGGAGGACTATGTAATAAGCCACAAGCCTAGGAGTGAGGTCATTCTAGAAGAACTTAGGGGCGAGATTTCGACAATACCAGTTGTACAAACACCTAGTGTACCACATATCGACACCATTTTGGATATGCAAACCAAGGACACGCCTCATCGTAGTGGGAGGGTTGTTCGTCAACCTAAATGTTTCATCGGCGTGGGAGCATCTTCAGACCACTCCCCGGACCAGGATGAAACGGATCCATGTACGTATAAGCATGCAGTTCAAGAAAAGGATGCTAAATCCTGGCAAACAGCAATGGAATCCAAAATGAGATCTATGGATTCTAATCAAGTGTGGGAGCTAGTAGAGCTACCCAATGGGGTAAAACCCATTGGAAGTAAATAGGTCTACAAGGGTAAGAGAGGATCGAAAGGGAAGGTTGAAACCTTCAAAAAAAGGCTTGTTGCAAAAGGTTACACTCAGAATGAGGGGGCATCGACTACGATGAGACCTTTTCGCCAGTAGCCATGCTTAAATCGATCTGGATTCTCTTAGATATAGATGTGTATTTGGATATGGAGATTTGGCAGATGGATGTCAAGATTGCGTTCTTGAACAGGAGTCTTGATAAGGAAATCTATATGCGCCAACCTGAGGGATTCATTGCTGAAGGAGATGAGCACTTAGTGTGCAAGCTTAAAAGAGCCATTTATGGTCTCAAGCAAGCATCAAGGTCCTGGAACATGCGATTTGATGAGGTCATTCAATCGTATGGTTTTGAATAGTGTCCTAGTGAGTATACAAAAAGTGTGATGGAAATGTGCTAGTGTTTCTTGTACTATACGTAGATGATATACTTCTAATTGGAAACAATGTGAAGGTATTATCAGACGTAAGGGTATGGCTGTCTGAGCAATTCGATATGGAAGATTTGGGAGAAGCCGGACACATCCTTGGTATTAAGATATTTCGAGATCGCAAGAAAATGATGTTGTGCTTATCTCAAGCATCCTATATCAATACGGTGCTAAAGCGGTTCAGCATGGAGAATTACAAGAAAGGTTTCTTACCTTCCAGACATGGAATTCATCTATCTAAGGCTATGTGTCCTAGGACACAGAAAGGGATAGATGACATGAAGGTGAACCCTTATGCTTCGGTAGTGGGAAGCCTCATGTATGTTATGCTTTGCACTAGGCCTGATATTTGTCATGTTGTAGGCATGGTGGCGAGATATCAGTCGAACCCAGGACCGGGACATTGGATTGCTTTCAAGCATATACTCAAGTACCTGAGAAGGACTAGGGAGCATATGCTTGTATATCAATCGGTTGGGTTACACTGACTCGGATTTCAGTGCGGACAAAGAAAAGTCGAAATCAACTTCCGGGTATGTTTTCACTTTGGGAGGTGGATCCATCAGTTGGAGGAGTGTGAAGCAGAAATGCATAGCGGACTCTACCATGGAAGCCGAGTATGTAGCAGTCTCAGAGGCAGCTAAAGAGGCGGTATGGCTCAAGTACTTCCTAAAGGATTTGGGTGTGATTCCTGATTTGCCTAGGAGTATTACACTTTATTGTGATAATACCGGTGTTGTTGCAAATTCGAAGGAACCACGGGCCCACAAATCAAGCAAGCATATCAAGCGCAAATATCATATCATTCGAGATTTTGTGAAGAGAATGAAGATTATTGTCTCCAAGATATCATCTGAAGACAACCTAGCTGATCCTTTCACGAAAGGGTTGCCCTCAAAGTCATTTGAAGGGCATGTGGAAGGAATGGGGTTGAGATGTATGGCAGCATTGCTTTGAGTATAAGTGGGAGATAGATAGAAAAAGCCTAGATAGTATAGTTCGAAAGCATGCTTTGAATATAAGTGGGAGATTGTTAGGGTTATATACATCAAAGCATACTTTATGCTTGTATTGCCTAATTTACCGATCTTTATCTATGAGAATATTTAATTTATTTATCACATGTTTTGCATATTTATTCACGCTATGGTTATGCAAGTGTAGTCTAAATTACTTTATATTGTAGATAATGTGGTGTGTCGTGTCACAGAAGATCACATTATCAGTTCCTTATATAGTAATATTTAGTTCACAACCTATATAACATTAGACCGTTATGTGAGAGGTTGTAGTATATGCTTGAGATTGGTTGGTCTTGACCATTAGCATATATTACCGTATTCGGTATACGTTGCACAGGATCGAGGTGAGATAGATTCTTCTGTACTGACTATAAGAAGAACGTACATCTCGGACAATTATTATTTCTTAATTCTAGTGATTAATATTTAATATTTATTGCTTTGATTTATCATGGGTGAGAGCCACAATGATTGACTCAATATGCTCGATATTTTGGGCAATATTATTATTTATATGATAATTAATATTATAGCTAGAAATCGTGTCCTGACCAGTCGGGTTGATCATGTCCCTTGAGGCACTCAAAAGGATTATTATATTAAACCCTGCAGGTGGAATTAATTTTCCGATATAATAATAAAGGTCGAGTGGTATACTCATGTATAACACATTAATTAATTAAAAGTTGTCGGTAGATTAAATTAATTAATGGACATGGAATATCTTAAACACGGGAAATAATTAATTCAAAAAGGAGTCCAATTTCGTAGTTTGGGATTTTGGTAGGAAGTGCAATATCAACCTTTTAGCGGACTAAGTTGATATTTAATAGAGTCATTATATTAGGAAGAGTTCTAATATAGGAATATGACATTTATTAAGAGTCCTTACCATATCCTCCTTAAGGTCCCTAGAGTAGCCCAAAACACCTATAAATAAGAGGCATGAGGTGGCCGATTTTCTCAACAAAATTTGAGCCAAAATTTCGATTTTTTTGTGTGTGTTTAATTGTGGATCTTGACTTGTGTCTTGGATTCCATAATTTAGTTAACACAATATTTTTCTAAAATACCATAAATATTCAAGAAAAATAGAGAGAAAATCTAAAGGAATTTTGGAAGAGTAATTCGGCCGATCTCTGTTGCTGTCCAAGTAGTCCGGTAGATTGTTGCCCACACGACATCTGGATAATAGACGGGATATACTCTAGAAGACTTTGAGGTAGAAATACAAGTAGATCGAAGAAGAATAAAGGGAGTAGCTCGATCGATCCAAGGAGGATTTTTCTACCACTTCGCGTCAAAGGTATTAATTACCGACTCTCATGCGTAAATATATTTATTTGATTGTTTATTAATCTGTTTTGTTAATTAATTGACATGCCTAAATAGATCCGATTTTTATGTTGGTTAGTTTATAAAACCGTTTATAAAATATTTTCACCAACTAGCTTCCGCTGCGTTTTATATTCCAACAGTTTATATGTTGATACATCTGTACAGAATTGTGTTGAGGGATAAAACCTTAATGGTACCCACGTTCGGAGTAATTCTGTGTAGATACTTTTGTGACCCTTGGTTGCGACCTTGGGAGTTTATGTGTTGATAGAAAAGATCATATTGGGTGTGATGTGATCTAATGTCAAACTGAACATTGACATTGTATTGCAAGTTTATCTTATACCTTCGATGAATTTCCATTTAAATTGTCTGACCTAGGTTGACTGGCACGATTCGTCGTGTGAGGCAAATTTGTTGAATATGTGCAGGACATTCTCGAAGGTTCCGGTCATGCTTAAGCGGTGTTTGAAGGAAGCCCTGTTATTTCGTTTGTTTATAAAATTCCGAAAATTCCAAGTGGATGTAATAACTGTGTGGTCGAACTTATTCTCTAAAGTACTTTGTTCCGGAATTTTATCATCGTGAAATTACTTTAAAAAAATCATTAATGGATGAACTTTAAATTCTTGAAAATTAGCCTTGTGGATCCCTCACGGGGTTCACGGCACTGTAAAGTTCCGGTGAGTTTTTGGGGCGTTACAAATCAAATTTACCATACTTTCCATTATGGCACAAGAGATTCTTGCAGTGTCTGCATCCACAGTCCCCGTTGAGAGTGCTTTCAGTGAAGGAGGTTATATGTTGGACGAGCGGAGATGCCGAATGACGCCAAAAAATCTCGAGGCTCAAATGATATTTAAAGACGCAGCAAAAGCTGAGTTACGAGATTAAGAAAATAAGTGGGATGACCTATTAACGGACTAAGACGCCTATCAAGAATGCACTACTGAATGAGAGTCTAGTCAAATGAGTCAAATCGACGATCAAGACGACGACAACATCGACTTCGACTAAAGATAAGTAAGGTAAGTCAGGTAAGTAAAAGAACTACGTAGGTGTTTGATTCCTCACGAGGATACATAGACAATTTAATTCTAAGTCTTAAATTAAATACAAGCTCATTTTTTTGAATTTCTTTTTAAGTAAAAAAACTACGTAGAGCTTTGATACCTCACGAGGATACGTAGCCAATTTAATTTTAAGTGAAAACCTAAAATTAAATACAAATTCGTTTTTTTCAATTATTTCATGTGTTCATTAGTTGTTTTTTCGTATATAAAATGATAATAAATAAATTTTTAAAAATACTTTTAATAAAAAAAAATTACGGATCGAACTGGTGACCCGGCAGATCGGTCCCGAACACGGATCCGTAGCCGACCCGTGAACCCAAATCTGAATACGTACTACCTCACATGCCACAAGATAATTTATTCGTTATAGATTAGCTTATGCGCTGTTTTTGCCAAATAAAGCCATAGAAGCATCCTGTGTAGGGATGGCAACGGGCGGGGATGGGGCGGGTTCACAACTCCCGGCCCGGACCCCGGTTTTTGATTCCTTCCCCGGCCCCGGTCGGGTAGGGAATAATATCCCATCCCCGGTCAAATTCTGGTCAAACCCCGGCCAACCCCGGTCCTTACCCGGTCCCCCAGTTTAGTATTGTTTTTATAGCTACTTTCAGCTATTTTTCTCATGTCTTTTCAGTCAAAACACATAAAAATAGTAATTAAGTAACTGTAAAGAATTACATAAGTTCATAAAAATCCACCATAAAAGATTATATAACCTAAGTTTATATATTTAATAAATATATAGAAAATTAAATTTCTAATTATATATACCGGGTCTGGGGCGGGTCGGAGGATAGGCATCCCGACCCCGGCCCCGACCCCGATTTCATATAAGCGGATATCCCCGATCCCGGCCAAATATCCGGTTTGACGGGGAATTCCCGGCCCCGGTCGGTTCCCCACCAAGTCGGGTCAAAATGCATGCCTAATTTGCGGTGCGGGTAATTCCTGGTAAAAGAGGACAAGTTGTCGTCGCCGTATCGTATTTGTGCTCTAAAACTCACCCTAACAGGTGGCATAGCTTCATTGGTCACCACCCAAAGCGGTTTCGTCTAAATCGGGTCATCTCAAAGCCTACATAAACGCACATTGCTCCTCTCGGCTTTTCACGCATCAGATTCAGAATACCATTTCTATTTCTCATCTTCCTTGTATTCTCAACAGCTTAGTTTTCTCAGCAACCTAATAGTTGAAGGTACGAAATCAATTTCTCCAATTTCCTCCTCTTTCTTTTTCGGTTCTTCGGTGTTCTACTCTTTCCAATATAGTTTAGATCTAGTTATGGATTATTTTGCTTTTATCGTGTCGTGATCTACATTTTTTCTCTATGTTAATAGTTTAGACCTTGTTAAGATCAATCGTTTTTGTTCTTTGTTTTTTCCTCCTGAAGAATGATATAGATCTTGATTTGGTTTTTATCGTTGATTTGTTTGGTTGGTATCGTCGACCTCCTTGGTTTTGATGTCAATCCAGTTGTAGATCGATTGTTTCAGTCTATGTTCTATTTAATCTGTGTTCTATCTAAGAACGATTTAGATCGACATCTTTTTGTCCGAGTCGGTGCAAATATTTTAGTTGATTAATAGATCTAACGAAAAACCTAATTTTGCCTCCGGTCACTGTTTTATTTTGCCGGATATAATCTGATAAAGTTCTGATATTTCTGTTTTTTTTTTGTTTGATAATTTGAAGTTATATTTTTTTTTGTTTGATAATTTAAAGTGACTTTAAAGTGAATTTATTTTGCTGATGAGGTTTTTTCGAACGTACAGATGCAGATCTTTGTGAAGACCCTCACCGGCAAGACCATCACACTTGAGGTGGAATCTTCTGACACAATCGACAATGTGAAGGCCAAGATCCAGGACAAGGAGGGCATCCCACCGGACCAGCAAAGGCTCATCTTCGCTGGCAAACAGCTTGAGGACGGCCGAACCCTAGCTGACTACAACATCCAGAAGGAGTCGACTCTTCACCTGGTCCTTCGCCTGCGTGGAGGTTTCTGAAAGTTATGCGTCTATGTTTCCTTGGTGTTTTAGTGGGGTTCTCTTTGTTCCTGCATTTGTTGAAGTCTTTGAAACTCTTGAATCAGTCTGTTCTCCTTTTGCTGGTTTCTTCGTGATAACTCTTGTGTTCTTATTGTGTTGTCTTTGTGTTGGGATCCTATCCTCACTTAAATAAAGCTATTATTTCTATATAATTTTGCATGTCATAGCTTTTGTTTCAGTTATCTCAGTTTTATGGATCTCCCCGATATCATTTTCGTACTGTGGCTGCTGGTGCTTGTATGTTTAGTGTTGAATTAATGTGTTCTTTTGTTCTCTTTCATTAAAATTTGGATGGAGGCTTATGTGTTGTGGTCTTGATGAATTCAAGAAGACTATTTGGATTAAAATTATCTCACTATGTATTTGGTACAATGAATTCAGTCCGGAATTGAATCTCGCCTTATTGCCACATAGGATTAGTCTGAGCTAATCTCACTTTTTTTAGTCTTGGCCATCCCCATAAAAATAATCATAGGCAATTGAATCATGTGCTACTATTCATCTATCTAGGATTCTATTTAAGAAAAATAATAGGGCAACACCCTAAAATCACTTTTTTACTATTAATTTTATTATAATATTATTATGAATATTTTATCTAATTGTGCAAACCAAACAAGGCGGTAAGTGACAATCTTTATTTGTAAGGAAGTTTTTCAATGTTCTAAGGTGATTTTTGTGTATTTTATGTGAGATTGAACGTGATAAATTAGTAAGTTTGTGTATGTATCTGATAAATATGGTGGAAATTAAAAGTAAGTTTGTGTATGTATATGATAAATATGGTGGAAATTAAAAGTAAGTTTGTGCAATTAAAAGTAATTTTGATGTGGATGTGTTGATATGGTGTGATTTTTGAAGTTTGTCCAATGATGTGATAGTTGCGTTGTCTAATTGGTGTGTTTAGTGTGAGATATAAATGTGTAAAGTTTAGGGTTGGGATCCTCAGCAGTGCAGCACGGTGCTGTGCTGCACTGCACCGTGCGATTCGACACGCACACACACTTGTGTGGGTGTGTGTAATCTAACGGTTGAGATGCAGCACCGTGTTGTCTCAATCCTAAAGTTTATGATGGGGGAGCATTTTCTAGATAATTGGATTATGGGGGGAGTATTTTCTAGATAATTAAATTTGTAGATGTAAATGGATTGTTGTAATTGTATGAATATGATCTTTATATTTTATTTTTTTATTCCTTTACCTATCATCTTATGGTTATTCCGTATAATAATATTTTTTTGGATTTCTCGTATAATTCATATTTATTTTTATTGTATGTAGCATTCTTATATGGTTTTTACGTGTAGTATTTTCTTATGATTTTCCATATAGTATCTTCCCATGGTTCTACCATATAACATGCTTTTTTGGTTCTCCAATGTAGTTTTTTTTATGGTTCTTCCGTGTAGCATCTTTTTATGGTTCTTCCGTGTAGCATCATCTTACGATTCTCTTGTATGTCATTTTTTTATGATTCTTTCATCTAGCATTTTTTTTATAATTGTTGTGTTTAACATCTTATAGTTTGCTCATGTAGTATTTCATTATGTTTTTCGTGTATCATGGTTCTATGAGTATCCCGTCTATTATTTTCTCAGAGCTTATCTATATATCATCTTTTTATGATATCTAGTGCATCATCTTCTTATGGATATCCTACTCGCATATTACTGCACTCTTTCCGTCTAATATCTACAGTTTTTTCCCATAGCTTATTTTAATAGTTCAATCATGTAGCATTTTGTTATGGTTCTCATGTGTAACTTCTTCTTACGGTTCTATCATTTTCTTATAGTTCTTCCATGTAGTATCTTCTTATGAATCTCTCATGTAACATTTTCCTATAAATCTTCCATTCAACATTTTGTTATCATTCTCCTATGTAACATCTTATTATGGTTCTCCCACGTAGTATCTTTATATGGTTCTCATGTATAGAGTTCTCTTATGATTCTCCCTCCCAAATATGCTTATGATTCTCCTATCTATCGTATTCTTCAGTTATCCAGTGTAGAATTTTCTTACGGATCTCTCGTGTAGAATCTTCTTACGATGTTTTTCGAAAGAATCTTCTTGCGATTCTCTTGTTGGGAATAGTGCTCTGGGACAATTAGATGTGCCTAGATTTGTAATTGTCACATTTAAACAAAGTTATTGAGAACATCTACTCCTTGTTGATCATTATAGTGTGGGCATATTTTAATATTATTAATTGAATAATAGTTATTCATGAATAATAAGAATATTCATATGTTCCTGATCCAATCACGTAGAGTGGAGACTCAAGAATTTAATATACTAGTATAAGTTTGATTGATAATCATCATATGATTATGCGCATGATACGGATCAAACTTATGAGTATTGATTGTAGAACGCAATACTGGACATATCCGCATTGAGATCACTACATGAAAATGTCATAAGTGAATTGCAATATAACAGTATGTCAATGAATCATTGAATCTGAGATTATCATAGAGTCCAACATAATAACTATTATGCCTTGATGTAATCCAACGTCATCTGAAACATGGTGATCATAAATGTTACCGATCGAGATCATCGGGAGGCATGTAGAGAGTAATGAATAATCAAGATGAGAATTTGTCCCTCTTTCGGGAGAGAGACATCTGCTGGGTCCCTCGATAAGTAGGACTGAAGGAAATGCATGGTCATACTCAAATGAATAGTCATTTGATTCAATCAGTCTATTAAGATCGAGAAAGTATTTGAACATAATAAGTATGATAGTTTTCATGACTTATTTCAAATATAATATCGCGCGACAAATGGATTTGACACGTTAAATGGTTTAATAGACTATATACTTATATTATTTGGGTAATCATAATGTCTTGCTAGAGACTGCTTACGATTTATCATTCAATAAGATATTAAATGATTGCCAACATAATATAAGCATTTTGGGTACACATACGACAATTAAAGACAAGCAGGAATAATTAATAGATATAATATTAGATATTGTATTTATTAAAGGCACTAAATAATGAGTAATGTATAATATAGGATATTATATATTATATTATTTAATAATATCAACTGGGAATAGTAAATATAATATTTGATATTATATTTATTTAAAATATTAAATAATAATTAATATACAATATATGATATTATATATATTGTATTATTTAATGGGTTGACGGGTAACTAAGCAAATACAAATACTAGAGTTTTAACTAGGATTTAATACAAATAAAGAGTCTAAGATAAGGAGTTGTCATAAGAAAAAGATTACACAACCCTAGTTGTGAAGAGTAAAAAATGGCCCCCTCATTCTCCTCCAATTCGGCCGCTCCCTTCTACAGTAGAAGTCTCGGTTCGGCCACCCCATGTTCTTCCCTTAGTTGATCGTGATCAACAGTACAATCCTTCTAGCAAAGAATCATCTGTTGTGCTGTTTATCAATATTATTCATAAGGATCTAGCAATCCTATTTGTGCAAATTGTTCGTGTGTGGATCACCGAAAGAGAAAGATGATTTTCATCAGTTTCTGATCTAGATTTAGATCTGTTATTGGGATTAAGATAATTCGACGAACCTTTTATTAAATCAATAAAGTTACTGCATGAAGATCCTTATCTTGGGTTTTTCGATATTTATTCCACCACGTTTTTGCTCAAACTCGGTGTGTTAGATACATGCAAAACCCATCATCTCTAGTGTAGCATATTTTGCTCATAGTTTCTTTCATGTAGCATTTTCTTACGGTTGTCACATATAGCTTCTTTCAATACAAAGCTCGTATAATACACAAGATTTACGAAAAATAAACACCTCTTATAACATAAATATACAACCCACATACAGACACTTTATTTTATGCATATTGTATCATTATATTTTAAGAAATAAAATATATTTCAATCGCCACATAACAAAATATCTTAATAGTATAAAGATGAGAGTCCAATAAAATAAGTCACCCGAAAACAAACACATAAAAATTATTTTAATAGTCTAAAGATGACAGTCCACGTATAAGTGTTTAAGGGATTCCCAACCTTGCATATTTTTTTAAAATTGGCGAATTGACGCTCCCGCTCCCACTCCCACTCTATTTGACCTAGGTATAGACAACTTACTCATATGTCTTATGGTTATCTCTTGTGGCGTATTCTTATAGTCCTCCCGTAACATATTCTTATGGTACTTTATACAATAAATTCTCAAGGTTCTCTCGAGTAACATATTTTATGGTTATTCGTGTAGATTTTTTTTCTTAGGGGCTGTTTATGTAACACCCTCAAGATATTCGAGGTATATTACAGTGCCGTGAATCCCTATATGGGACCCACCAGGCTGAACAGCATCATACTCATCGACTCACATAAATGACAAACCAACACCATGTCATAAAGACGCAAAACAGAATAAACCACCCGGTTCAACCGGTCAATATAACATCATCATCCAACACAACATAATAAGCAACGATACAATCCAAACGAACAAGAACCCCTTAAGTACTCGAGTACAACTATTAGTTCAAAACTACAAAAGACGAAAAGGTAAAAGACACTAAAACATCACTCGTGCACAATCATCACGCACGGCCATCATCCGTATCTTGGTCCAGTAGCAGCTCGTCTCGATGAACCGACGAAATTCATAAACGAATTTCCCGAAACGGTCCCGGAGGGTTAGCAATTACGCTAGTACAAGTAACTGGATGAACGACTTACATCTTACACATATAGTAATGCATGCAATTCAAGAAAACATAGATCCAATATACTCATTTAAGTACATGCCAATGATCAAACCACATTTGTAAAAATGAACCACAAATAAACCCGGACCCACGGCTTCGTGGATCCTGCCGAGACCTGTCGGATCTAACCCACGATGGTTAAAAGCAAGCTCGCGGTCCCACGGCTTCGTGGAACCCTACCGAGACCCCGTCGAGTCTAACCCATGATGAGCATACACACACGCAATTTCTCATACAAAACTACTATGTCAAGATCGTAAGTTCATAAGGGTACTTGCCTCGATTAAATAGACGATGACACGAACGGAACGGAAGAATCAAGCACGACCACGAGGAACCGACGAGAATGAACCTAACGATTCGAATAGCACAATCACAACCACTTCTAAACGATTATGGAAATGGAATACACCAGGAAACCAGACTACGATTCATGTATATTCATAAAAAAATAACAACGAGCGGACCACAACCAAACCCTATCGAATCCATAAAAATCCACAAAATATCCATGAATCCGTAGGAAAACTAACGATACTAACAATATTAATCGTATACATCATGAATCCACCAACGAAACGGAACTAATCGGAAGAAAATCCCAAAACCCCTAAATTAATCGAAATAGGGTTTTAGAACATTACCTTTGGAGATTCAAGAACTAAGATCCGTAGAACACGCGTTAGATTGATTATCCGAGCCTCACAACCGAAAAGGAATGATGAAAATCGACCCGGATGAAGAACTCTCCCCCTATATCCTTTCTCTCGCGATGCGGTGGAAAAATGGGGAAGGAGACGACCGATCTCGTCTAATAAGGACGAGTCTGCGCAATTATCGCTTCGTGTGCCGGCCAGCGAGAAGTGTGCGCGGCACAGCCGAAAATCTACTCCTGTGGTTTTAGCATTGTGCGCGGCACGGCTGCGTGCCGCGGCACACTCTGATACTGGGTTTTGGTCGCGGAAGACACACGAGGTGTGCGCGGCACGGACAGTGTGCGCGGCACTGGCTGCTGTGTGCCGCGGCACGGATGGGTGTGTCGCGGCACACGTCTGATGCCCGACCAACATTTGGAGAAATTTGTGTGCCGCGGCGCACGCACCTTATCTTGGCCCACACCCCTTTTTGGGTCCCAAAATGATAAAAATGATCCGGAAAGAGAATGAAACGATAGGAATCAATATTTAGGGACTAATAACACGAAATGGATCCACGGCAACCCCGAAACGGCGGTTTCGCACAACAATAACAGAATATAGTTCAACAGTTTGACAGGAAGGACACGCTGCAAAGTACACGAGGGTCACTACAATCGAGAAATACACCAAAAACGAAAATACAAGGGAAAGAAAAATACGGATATTACATTCTACCCCTCTAAAAATAAGTTTCGTCCCGAAACTTAAGAAACAAACAACTCCGGGTACCTAGCACGCATGCTATCCTCGGTTTCCCAAGTTGCTTCCTCGACACCGTGTCTCGACCACTGCACCTTGACCAAAGGTATGGTCTTATGCCTCAATCGTTTCTCACGATGCTCCAAAATCTTCAAAGGACGCTCCTCAAAAGTAATATCTTCAGCAATATCAATCTCGCCATAATCGATGACGTGACTAGGATCAGGACATATTTCCTCAATCGGGAAACATGGAAAACGCTATGAACATGACTCAAGGCCGGAGGTAACGCCAAACAAGACGCCAATTCACCTACTCGCTCGAGGATCTCTTAGGGGCCGATAAATCTCGGACTCAACTGTCCTTTCTTCCCGAAACGAAAAACTCCCTTCGTCGGCGACAACTTTAGCAAAACGTGGTCTCCCACCTCGAATTCCAAAGGTCGACGACGGACGTCGTCATATGACTTATGTCGACTCGGGCGATCAACATCCGTTCTCGAATTAACTCTATCTTCCGCCTCGTCTCTAAAGCGACATCCGGCTCGGTCCCACCAAATCGGACGCCTCATTCCAACAAATCGGTGATCGACATCGCCGCCGTAAAGTGCCTCATACGGTGCCATCCGAATCGGCGTGCCAACCGTTGTTGTACGTGAATTCAATCGGCAAATGTTCCTCCCGGTCACTACTCGATCGAGAGCACAGTGCACGCAACAAGTCCTCGAACGTCCGGATAGTGCGTTCATTATCCATCATTGGGGATGAAAAGAGGTACTCAAACGCAACCGGTACCCAACGCCTTATGCACCGCTTTGCGAGTGCGATACAAAGCGGCCATCACGATCGAAACAATAGACTTGGGGTACCATGAAGTCTCACGATCTGCGATAAACACACGAGCTAACTTCTCCGGGCCCCAAGTGTCCTTGATGCCCAGAAAATGTGCCGACTTGGTCGACGATCGACAATCACCCATACCATATTCATGCCCGACCTCGATCTCGGCGGACTCGTAATGAAATCCATCGATATATCTTCCCATTTCCATTAGGAGCGGTAAGTGTTGCAAAAGCCAGTAGTGGCCGATGCTCGATTTTGACTTGCCGGCAAGTCAAACACCTTGCTACAAACTGCGCGACCTCCTCCTTCATGTCATTCCACCGAAGTTCCTTCTCAAGTCCTTGTACATCTTACTCGAACCAGGATGAACGGAGTAAGGTGTAGCATGGGCCTCATAAAATACTCTGTCTCAACTCGAGTCGTTCGGCACACAAAGCGGCTCTGAAATCTCAAAATACCATCCTCGTGAATCACAAATCCAGGAGACTTTCCTTTAAGAACGTTCTCTCGGATTTGAGTAATCATCGGATCCTCTAAGCTGCTTGACTTAATTTCATCGATCAAAGGCAGCGAAACCTCAAGCATGAAGTTGCCCGGACTCGAGCAACAAAACTTCAACATCTAACTCGATTAAAGATCGCGAAGCTCGGCGAGGCGTAAGGATCTCAAGCGATCGCAATGCAATCGGTTTCCGACTCAAGGCGTCGGCCACGACGTTCGCCTTGCCGGATGATAAAGGATTTCGAGGTCATAATCCTTAATCGGCTCTAACCACCTCCTCTGCCTCATATTCAACTCCATTGAGTAAATATGTATTTGACTTTTATGATCGGTAAAAATCGACATGCGAGCCAAAAAGATAGTGACGCCAAATCTTGAGCGCGAATACATTGCCGCTAACTCCAAATCATGGGTAGGGTAGTTAAGCTCATACGGCCTCAATCTGTCTCGACGCAAAGGCAATGGTCTTGCCGTCTTTGCATTAATACGCACCCAAGACCACGACCCAAGCATTGCTATAAACGGCGAATCCTCGTTGCCACATGGTAACGCCAAAACCGAGCAAGTCAAACGCTTCTTGATTCCTCAAAGCCGAATCGCCTCTCGTCATTCCAGACGAACTTCTCGGATTCGGAGCAAGCTGTGTAAGTGGTCGAGCCGGTTTCGAAACCCTCGGCGAACCTACGGTAGTAGCCACCAAACCCAAGAAACTTGGAGCTCTCTCACGTTTTTGGGCGGTGCCCAATCCAACACCGCCTCGATCTTCTGCGGATCTACACGAACCCCCTCGGTGAAATCACGTGACCCAAAACATCACTTCCTTCGGCCAGAACTCACATTTCGAGAACTTCGCATAGAGTTGCTCGGTCCTCAAAATGTCTAACACTATCCGCAAATGATGGGCATGCTCTTCCTCGTTCCTCGAATAAATAAGAATATAAATCAATGAAGACGACACACTTATCCAAATACTCGATAAAGACTTTGTTCATCAATGCATGAACACCGCCGGCGCATTAGTTAACCCGAAGGCATAACTACAAACTCATAATGTCCGTATCTCGTCAGAAAAGGCTGTCTTGGCACATCGGACTCTCTCACCGGAGTGATAGTATCCCGATTTCAAATCAATCTTCGAGAATACATGACTCCACCTGCAACTGGTCGAACAAGTCGTCAATTCTCGGCAAAGGATACTTATTTTTGATGGTCACCTTGTTTAGTTCGCGATAGTCGATACACAAACGTAGTGAACCATCCTTCTTCGCACAAACAGACCGGTGCGCCCCGGGGCGAGGCGCTCGGTCGAACATACCCCGACTCAAGAAGCTCACTCATTGCTTCTTCAACTCGGACATCTCACGAAGGTGCCATGCGATAGGGTGCCTTGAAATAGAGCCGCACCGGCTCTAACTCTATAGCGAACTCGACCTCCCGATCCGGTGGCAATCCGGTAACTCATCTGGGAAAAACATCAGGAAATTCATTAACGATTGGAATCGACGAAAGCTCGACTCCACCACTCTCCGCCTTCAAGGCGTAGCACCAATAGCCGGTACACCCCTTTCGCAGGAGTCTCATCGCCTTCAAGGCGTTAATAACGAGTTTGGTTCCCCCTCTTTCGCCGTGAAAGAGTGCTCTGCCATCATCGGCTAACATGGTGATGATTCTCGTGCGGTAGTTCATGATTGCACCATGCCGCTCGAGCCAATCATCCCGAGAATTAAGTCCTCACCCTCAATACCCACAACAATAAGATTAGAGGGCCAAGCCCTCTCGCAAATAAACACGAGCAGTCTCGAACCTCCCGATCACCAACGATCCTATCACCGCTAGGAAGCTTAACGATGAAGGGCTCACAAGGCGTCAAGCGGTCGAGACTCAAACGGCGCACACAATCCGGAGATATGAGCAGAATGCGTAGCACGAATCGAAAAGCACTGCGACGGGATGAGAAAGAATATAAACGGTACTGCCGCTACGGTAGCATTTGGATCATCGGCTCTCCGCATCTCATAGACACGCGGGTGGGTGGCCAGCCGGCTGGAAGCTCCCCCTTAGAGGCGGCCCGACCTCTCCCGACTAGCACTCGGCGGAGATTGAGGAGCAAACGATCCCCGATTCACACTTGGTTCCCTAGGCGCTGGAGCAGGCCCGGGCACCAAGGATTTTCTCCCTCTCGGCCTGACGGCCTTGTGACCGTGGCCCTGCGATTACACGTCGGCCAAAGGGTTCGGACAAATACGGTGATGTGGCCTGCATCCTGATTAAAGCATTTCACCTCTCGAGAAGGGGCACTGGCAGCCCTACGGGGAAACCCAGTAGATCGAGTGGGCCACCACCAGTGGAAAAGTTAGCAGTGAAATTTCTGTGACCCCCACCTTTGTGGCCCGAAAAATTCGGTGGACTTCGCTTCTTACTCTCGCGGGCCGCCTCACTCGCCGTCACGGACATATCATAAGCAAGGGCCCTGCTCTGGTAATCTTTCAAGGTAGTGCATACGAGCCCCGACATATAGTCCCGAATCGGCAACTTCATCCGTCTGGAGAAATGGAAAATCTTGTCACTCTCCTCGACAACTTGGGTCTTCACATAACCCAACTCCTTGTTAAAATCGGCAATAGCTTGAGATACGGGGATATCCCGCGGTTGAGCATCATAAAAGCATGTACAGGCACATCGGCGGCCACGGGCAATATTCACCTCCATCAACTCTTGAAACTCGGCCACGACGGCATGGTCTTTGGGCCCAACGGCCTCCACCCAATCCGTAGCGTCCCCGTGAGAAAGTATTGAGCAATAGGGACTCTACGTTCCTCGGGCGATTAGTGGCAACGAAGACCTTTGATATCTCCTTAATCCACCCTTCCCGGCCCATCGGGTCGAAGCTCCCGAAACCGAGGAGGATGCATCTTGATGACATCTTGGAGCCAACGGTCCGCTCGCCCGATTAGCATGGGCGATCCGGGTTGACCGACCTTGAGCTATTGCCGCCATTTGGTTCACCATTTGTTGCATAACGGCCGCAATACCAAGGTCGGCACGCTCTGAGAAGAAGCATGGCTATGGCGGTCGCCCGATGCTGCCGGCTCCGAAGCGTGACGTGGCCGCCCCACCGGTGCCCCACGTCCCGGCGCGTCCACGACCACGGCCGCGACCACGACCTCTTCCGGCATCCATCTTGGAGTTAAATAAGTAGCAAAAGCCATACGAGGGTAAGTACGAGAAAAGAACAATCACAAGTCGAGAATCAAAGGTACGATACAAGGAAATAATGAGCAGAGGAAGGAAAACTTACGGACACCGTGTCACAGGAATCATGGCAGCGTGACGATGATGTGCAAAACAAAACACCACAAGACCCGATAAACGACAAGCCTAGGTATCCATAAACCTAGTGCTCGATACCATTTTACGTAACACCCTCAAGATATTCGAGGTATATTACAGTGTCGTGAATCCTATATGGGACCCACCAGTGAAACGACATCATACTCATCGACTCACATAAATGACAAACCAACACCATGTCATAAAGACGCAAAGCAGAATAAACCACCGGTTCAACTGGCCAATATAACATCATCATTCAACACAACATAATAAGCAACGATACAATCCAAACGAACAAGAACCCCTTAAGTACTCGAGTACAACTATTAGTTCAAAACCACAAAAGGCGAAAAGGTAAAAGACACTAAAACATCACTCGTGCACAATCATCACGCACGGCCATCATCCGTGTATCTTGGTCCAGTAGCAGCTCGTCTCGATGAACGACTGAAATTCATAAAGCGAATTTCCCGAAACGGTCCCAGAGGGGTTAGCAATTACGCTAGTACAAGTAACCGGATGAGCGACTTACATCTTACACATATAGTAATGCATGCAATTCAAGAAAACATAGTTCCAAAATACTCATTTAAATGCCAATTATCAAACCACATTTGTAAAATGCACCACAATTAACCGCGGACCCACGGCTTCGTGGATCCTGCGAGACCCGTCGGATCTAACCCACAGTGGTTAAAAGCAAGCTCGCGGTCCCACGGCTTCGTGGAACCCTACCGAGACCCGTCGAGTCTAACCCATGATGAGCATACACACACACGCAATTTCTCATACAAAACTACTATGTCAAGATCGTAAGTTCATAAGGGTACTTGCCTCGATTAAATAGACGATGACACGAGCGGAGCGGAAGAATCAAGCACGACCACGAGGAAGCGAGAATGAACCTAACGATTCGAATAGCACAATCACAACCACTTCTAAACGATTATGGAAATGGAATACACCGGAAACCCGCCTACGATTCATGTATATTCATACAAAAATAACGAGGCGGACCACAATAAACCCTCCGAATCCATAAAAATCCACAAAATATCCATGAATCCGTAGGAAAACTAACGATACTAACAATATTAATCGTATACATCATGAATCCACCAACGAAACGGAACTAATCGGAAGAAAATCCCAAAACCCCAAATTAATCGAAATAGGGTTTTAGAACATTACCTTTGGAGATTCAAGAACTAAGATCCGTAGAACACGTGTTAGATTGATTATCCGAGCCTCACAACCGAAAAGGAATGATGAAAATCGACCCGGATGAAGAACTCTCCCCCTCTATATCCTTTCTCTCGCGATGCGGTGGAAAAATGGGGAAGGAGGCGACCGATCTCGTCTAATAAGGACAGTCTGCGCAATTACCGCTTCGTGTGCCGCGGCACGCGAGAAGTGTGCCGCGGCACAGTAGAAAATCTACTCCCGAGGTTTTAGCATTGTCTTTGCGGCCACGGCTGCGTGTCGCGGCACGGCTGCGTGTCTTGCCGCGGCACTGCTGATTAGGTTTTGGTCGCGGAAGACACACGAGTGTGCCGCGGCACCGGGACGGTATTGTGCGCGGCACGGATGGGTGTGCCGCGGCACAGATCTGATTTCCCGACCAACATTTGGAGAAATTTGTGTGCCTTGGCGCACGCACCTTGTCTTGTGCCCACACCCCTTTTTGGGTCCCAAAATGATAAAAATGATCCGGAAAGAGAATGAAACGATAGGAATCAATATTTGGGGACTAATAACACGAAATGGATCCACGGCAACCCCGAAACGGCGGTTTCGCACAACAATAACAGAATATAGTTCAACAGTTTGACAGGAAGGACACGCTGCAAAGTACACGAGGGTCACTACAATCGAGAAATACACCAAAAACGAAAATACAAGGGAAAGAAAAATATGGATATTACAGTTTACTTGTGAATTACTCAGCTTCATGGGTAAAATTCTTATTCGTTCAGACGTTTGGAGGTGTTTACTTGTGGCTTAATGGCTTATTCGTGCAGACAAAAATGACTTATTCATTAAGTATGAAAAGGGGTGTTGTCCCCATTAAGACAAAAAAATGACTCCCCTACCCCTAATTGAAAACCACACATTTATATACAATATAAATAATTTAGGACAAAAAAATGACTCTCATGTCCCCATTATATATACTCATTTATATATACAATATAAAAAATTTAGGTTTTAATATATTATCTGAACAGGTGAGTTGACCAAGACTCGACTGATATGTACTTAGCCGATTTTTAAGCCTAACTTATGTGGCCTATAGAAGATACTCATTTGGTTCTTCTTTACATTTTCCCAAGTATCTAACTTATCATAATTTGGTCTATAGAAAATACTCATCTGGTTCTTCCTTACATTTTGCCAAGTAATTTAAAACATACATTTGAATATATAAAGATAACATCATCAAAATCTAAAAAGTATTCCTAACAAATTCCCCCTATTTTGATGATGGCAAAACTTAAGCAGTTATTCCAATGTACAGGTCTGCACATTGGTGCAAGACTCAAACTAAAACCAGTCTTGTTTTGAGACAACTAGAAGTTGTCATTCAAATGACTGTTTATATATTTCTTCTGTTTGTTTACAAGTACATAGCTTTAAATGAACAAACAAGTACAGAGAAGTTACAAATTTTTCAAAAAATCAAAATTACAAGAAAAAAAATACAAGTACAAATAAATACTATCTGCCTCTGCCTCTGCAGACAGTTTGCTTGGCAGGTCTAAAGGGCTTAGCTCCAATTGGCCTTTTCTTGATGGGGGTTAGGCCGTATTTCCTCCTGGCAACGAGTGCAGCAAAATCTTGTTCTTCTTGGGAAGAGAACTTATGCTCGTCACACAGCTTCTTTATCTTCCTTTGCAGCGCTAACTCATCCAATTCATTGTTTGGTAAAGTGGGAGGATCTTTAGGGCTGAAGGGAGGAATCATGGGTAATGTTTAAATTTGTCTACTTTGTGTTTGAACTTGACTTCTTTGTGTTTAAAATTGGATTTTTAAGTAATTTATGAATTTATGTTTTGATTTTTGGATTATATCATTTATATTGCTTAAAAAATAAACAACAATTTAGAAAACAACTTATAATTCATATTTAGGGGTAAATCGGTAATTTCTGTTATTCAGACAGTTTATTCAGATAAAAAAGTAAACATGAACATCAATTTACCCACACAGACACATTTACTCAGACAGATAAATTTGATAAAAAACCGTATTCTGTGTGGAATTCTCTGGCTTTTTCACCCTTGTGCCATCATTTCAGAAATTATTTTTTGAAATGCCACTCTTTTTAGATTTAGTACCAAAATGCATCTTTTTACTCTCTCTCCTCTATTAATATAATTCCTCATTTTTTATCATTTTTATATTAATTTTCTTGTCTCTTTAATTAATTAATTTTTAAAATTAATTAACCAACTAATTTGTTATTTTTTTATTAAATCAATTAATTTTTAAAACAAATTAGTGGGCTTGGACGTTTTTTTAAAATTAATTAATTTTAAAATTAATTTTTAAAACTAACTAACTAACTAATTTTTTTAACTTACTAATTTATTTGTTAGTTAACTAATTAATTCATTATGTAATTTCTTATTTGGAAAATAGATAATTAATTAATTAATTAGATAAATTAGGTTTTTAATATATTTAATTTTAATAGAATATTTAATTAATTATTTAGATTATTAACTATTTATTTACTTAAATGCCGTAAAATAAGATATAATATCATAATAGAAGGAAAATAACTGAGGTTGATTACGATATTACAACTACAGATAGATAAGGGTACAAATACAAATTACTCAAGACTTTTATGTTGGCAAGAAGTAAATTATCCTCCTAATGTTTGTCAAATGAAAACTATCTCAACCAGCTTTCTATCACTAGAAAGTATTTTTTTGCTCCCAAGATTTTTTTTTTCAACTTAATTATTTTGTCTCAAATTTGCCAAGGGATTCCAATCCCTATCACCGACTGTTGGTGATCCGATACCCCCACCAATTCTCGTTTTATTGTGAACGGTCTAATGTAGAGGTGACATCGGTAGGTATAGCATTTTTTTTTTCCAAATCAGATGTTATCCCGTACAATGAACCAGACAACATATTTTATTATTAAAATATATATTTTTTTGATTCCTGAATTTATTCTTGAGGATTTTCGACATGAATTTTAATAAAAGAACTTGTTGAGTGTATTATAGAGTTTATTATAATTCAAGAAAAATCTCACATTAGCATAATGTTAAGTCAGTTCGTGTCCATTACATGAATGAATTTTGGAGACATACCGAGAAAAGGTAGGAATAAATTTTGGGAATGAAAATAGTATGTTAAGTCTTAATATATGTGTCTGTACAATGTATGTTTTACTATTTTTAGTTATTAAAATTAAATAAATATCATAATTTATTTTTATGTAAGCAATAAAGTCTTAAATTTAATTTTATAAAAATGAGTTAATTTACTTTTATTTTAAATTAATTTTATTAAAAATTAGTATTCATATTTTTTCTAATATAAATATTTTTTGTGCAATCAGTCATTAATATAAATCCATCAAATTTATTATATTCAATATGGATGTCTAATTGAAGATCGGGAAGAATTGATTTGATATATTTTTCATTAAAAATAAATTTGATATAAAAATTTATAAATATTTAGAATTTTAAGCTTAAAAAATGAAGAAAGATTTTTCCTATATGTAGATGAGTGTGAGGTGTGGAATAAAACTCCAAAAACACATATTCATAATTTTTTTTTTCTTTTTTTTTTTCTGAAAATTTAAGAATACATCTCTCTCCGTATATGCTATACTTTTTAAAAAAAATTTAAAAACTTACAAAATAACACATGTCACGACTCTCTTTCAATAAAATTATAGATATTATGTCCCAATTAATGTAAAGTTGGTATGGGAAATCATTATTTTACCAATCAATAAAATCTTGGTAATAAGATTCTATTAAAATGATAATGCTCTGTGTATTTAATCTGCAAAAATTCATTATCAACCGAACAATACTACATGTGCACATAATATGTATAGATATTTATACAAACATACATCAATAAATGAATGAGTAGGATGTATGTGTTTATAGATATGTGTATATATAGGTTACATGTAATATTATACTTAACAATTTACAACATAATTACAAAAAATCAATATCTTATACTCCCTCCGTCCCACTCATCTTGAGCATTTGCTTTTTGACACGGGATTTAAGAAAAGCTGAAAAGTAGTGTATAAAATGATAGTATGAATATATATTATTTAAAGTTGTGAGCATAGGCGGATCTATGCCTAACATGGTGGTGCACGTGCACCACCAGATTTTTTTTTCAGAATAAGACCTAATTACCCGATAATATCTAGTATTATCTTTTTCGTTATTTTATTTTGGCAATAGTTGAATTATCAAAGAGTTTAATTATTTTTTACTCTCAAAGTTTAATAGGTAAAGTCATATATACCTATTAAATATATTTTTTGATTTGACGTAATCTGTTTTGATCAAGCCGATATTAATTAAAGTGTTTAAAATTGTTTATTCAATCTTGAAATATTTCGCAAACACTTGCTTCTTTTGAAGAATATTTATGTAATATGATGAAAAATTAAGGTGCACCCTTAATACAAAACTAGCTGAAGTGTTTCAATTAACCAAATATTAGAAATTACTTTTGAAAGAAATGTTGATTTTGCCCGTAGCAACTGCAAGTGTTGAACGAGTCTTCTCAGCTATGAAGTATGTGAAGAGTGAGTTATGTAGTAAGATGGGTGATCAATGGTGAAATAATCGTCTTGTAACATTTATAGAAAAATATGTACTTAAAACTATTAGTAATGATGTTATTTTAGCACATTTTCAGGAAATGGACAGTAAATGTAGGCGATTTTCTTTGTAAATGTACGGATCCTTTGTTTTTTTTTGTTTTTTTTCCCACACACGCACACGAGGGGGATCGTCCCTTGTCCTGAGTACCCCCCAAGAGGCTCGACCTCACCCCGATCTAGAGGTAAGTTTTCCAGCATGACATGTTCGCCTAATTGTCTACCGCTTTGTTATTAGTGACTTTCTTTATGTATTATTTGTTATTTTTAATGTAATTTTAATATATATATATTTTATCGTTCAACATTGTTTTTCGTGGGACGATCGGTGCACCAGTGATTTTTCGGTCCTGGATCCGCCTATGATTGTGTCTTAAAAAAGAAATGACCACATATTTTGGGACGACCCAAAATATGAACCAAAATCGGTGAGACGGAGGAAGTATTAAATAAGTATCCGACCCAAATAGAATTTTACAAATCCAGTTCCATAATGGGTGTGTTTGGCGACACGTAGCGATAGGCTATAGCGATAGCGATTGCGATGCGATAGCGGTAGCGATTAGTAGTAATGTGATTAGCGATGGTATTTGTTAAAAAAGATGTTTGGTAACGTAGCTGTAGCAGTAATTATAAAGTGTAAAATTACGAACAAGGGCATATAATAAAAAAGTAATTAAAGAAATGAGAAACTAATTGTGGGTATATGAGTAAATTAAAACCAAACGCTTGAGCAGTAGCTGAAATGCTTCTTTAGCAAGCATTACAAATATGAGCAGTTGCATAAATTTTAAACTCTAGTTGCTTCATTGCCAAACAAGCTTTTCAACAAAAATGCTAACCGCTTGTCGCTTACCGCTCCAAAATGCTTCAAAACGCTTGTTGCCAAACACAACCAATGTGTTAAATTTAGTGAAATATGATTGTGATAAAAAATACAGACAGTACCGAGAGTGTTTATGTTCCCACTTAGGGGTGTCCATCCCCTATATGCCTATCCTTATTTAAAGGGAAAATCATATCTTACGGTTCAAATTTTATTTTTTATACATGAAACAAAAATATGACTAGTAACATTGTATAACTTGTTACGGGCAATGACGAGCCAGGGCTTAAAGGTGAGGGATGGTTAAAAACCCCTTACCAAAATATTAGCTACTCCCCCACTCCCATAAAAGTGGGTTTCGTCCATTAAGAGACCTCATGTAGTGCATTCCCTGCCGGATGTATTATACGTGGCGTATATGAACGATACATATTGATGCACTAAATGGAGCATCGATCTGCACCGTCCATACACGCCACGTGTAGTGCATCCGGCAGGGGTGTACCATGGACGGTACCATAAAAGTGTGCTCACTCTTTATAGACACGAATTTTAATAAAAGTTAGGTGCTGATGAATTTGAGTTGAGAAATGATCCCAATTTTTATTGTATAAGTATTTTAATTATTGTTGTTGATTAATTAAAGGATAAAGGGTGTGAGTCATCCTTGGTATTGTTGTAAGTAAGTTGAAAAGGTGGAGTAAAAATATAAGGAATATTTTCTAAAAATGGAATAAGCACACTCTTCTGGGATGCACGAAAATGATTAATTGAGCACACTCTTATGGGAAGAACGAGTATTATTTATTTTTTAACTTTTTTAAGGGTAACTTTTTTTTCTCCCACTCAAATAGGGGAATCAGGAGCCCACGATGGCTCTCCTTGGTTACACCCGTTTGAAGGTCTTTATGCAAGTGATATTTAAAAGGGTTGGGATCCTCTTCAGTTAGGGGTGAAAACTGGGCGGATATTTCCCGTCCGATCCAGAGTCGTATCCGATCGGGATCGAATTCGGGATGAAAATAGGTATCCGGTCGGATTCAGATACGGATCCGGATAGTTGAATTCGGATACGGGTTAGAATTCGGATAATGCAATACCCGCCCGTATCCGAGTTTTCCCATATTTTATCGGATATTATCCGAATACCAATCCGGATAATAAATCCGGATACCAATCCGGATAATAAATCCGAATATCCATATTTTTAATTTTTAAATATACTATATATATATATAACTTTCAAACCCAGCGTCGAAAAAAAGAGTATCGGTTTACTCTGCTTATGGGAATGCTGCTTCGGGAAAGGATTTTGCTGCTTACTCACTCATGATATATATATATATATATATAACTATTCAAGTCTGCTATTCTGGTAGTTCCTCGCTTTTTGAAGTACTTCGGACCTGGAAAGTCGATTGAGAATGGCTGTTAAAAGATCAGAAAAAACAACACCCTTCCACATCCAATTCTTCCTTCATTACAAGGCCTCCTTCCTGACCAGCTCTCTGCCCAGTCCCGGAAGACAATATATATATATATATATATATATATATTATAATAATTGTTAAAAACAATTAAATTAACACTCTTTAATTTTTGTTAAGTATGGAGTTTACGTTTTTTATGGGAGAGACTGAATAAGTAAAAATGAGAGAACCTTATTATTAAACGATTTTTTAAAAAATTACTATATTTGCATTAGAACTTTTATGAAATATTGTGTAAGTAGTTTTTTTATATGCTGCAATCACTTTCAAATAATTTTTGTATGAAACGTTTTATCCGATTATATTATTCGAATCCGGTCCGAATCCGTCCTGTATCCGTCCCGGGTCCGTATCCCGAATAATCCGAATTCGTATCCGTATCCGGCCTTCCCGTATCCGACTCCGAATCCGAGAGAAAAATATGGGTTAGGATACGGGAAGAGCACTATCCGCCCGTATCCGATCGGTTTTCACCCCTATCTGCAGCAGCATCCCAACCGTCCGATCACACACACCCGCACGGGTGTGTGTGTGTATGTGTGCGTGTTCCATCCGACGCACAGGTGCTATGCACTGCAGGGGACCCTCACCCTATTTAAAATTTATGTTTTGGTATGCTCTTGATAATTTTAGTACTATGTTTTTTTGTCAAGTTTGGTAATAATGAACTCAACATCCGAAGTTGATAGAATTAGGATAAAACTCGAAAGTTCAGATTAGAGTTGTAAAAAAAATCCAAAAAATCTGATATCCGTCCGAAATATCTGTATTCGTATTCGAAAAAAGCGGATATTATCTGTATCCGGAAAAAAAGCGGATACGAATATTATCCGTATCCGAAGATTCCAGATACGAATATGGATATAGGCGCATTCGTATCCGAAAATATCCATATTCGAAATCAATTATATATAATATATATTTTTAATATAATTTTAATATATAATTACAAAATATAAGCTGCTCCGCATAATACTTTGTCACATGTCTTCATTCTTTATTTTTCAATATTAAAATATAAGCATGCGTTATAAGTTATCTTTACTTATTCGTTATTTCCCTTTTTAACACAACAATTAGGTCATCTAGCCAAATGGTATTGGCATTAGGAATTTGGTAAGGAGAAGGAGCTCCACCAGGGTTCAAATCCCTCCTACTACGTTTAAATTTTTGAAGATTAAAAAAAAAGTGGCGGATACGGATCCGTATCCGGATAGCATCCGCCGGATATTATCCGTATCTGGTCCGTCTGGATATTTACGAATCCGGATACGGATTCGGATACCTTTACTAAATGCCGGATCCGGATACGGATATGGCCATATCCGGCTCCATATTATCCGTTTGACAGCCCTAGTTCAGATTCATTTTAGCAGAAATGTACGATTTTATACTTTATATTAAATAGAGTAAATTGCAAAAATCGACCCTAAAGTTTGGCCAAATTGCATGTTTCGTCCCAAACGTTTAGAAAGTGCAAGGATCGTCCATCTGAGAAACCTTTGAGGCAAATATCGTCCTTAACCAACATCGAATGACTAAAATACCCTTATCTTCTTCTTTTTCTATATTTCTCTTCAATTGCTTGCACAAATGGTCCTTGTGTTTCGCCATGTTTTACAAATTTAGTCCTTATTTTTTTTAATTATTTATTTAACTATTATTATTAGTATTATTTTTTATACGTTTTCGACCGTTTTTCTTACGTTTTTGTCCGTTTTTCTTATGTTTTTTTCCGTTTTCATACGCTTTTGTCTCTTTTTTCTTAAGTTTTTGCCCGTTTTTCTTACGTTTTTCCCGTTTACATACATTTTTGTCCGTTTTTATATGTTTTCGTCTGTTTTATATGTTTTCGCCCGTTTTCTTACGTTTTCATCTGCTTTTACACGTTTACGTCCGCTTTTCTTAAGTTTTTGTCCGTTTTTATCGGTTTTTATCAGTTTTTATTCAATTTTCTTACGTTTTTGTCCGTTTTTCTTACGTTTTTTTACGTTTTCACCCGCTTTCTTACGCTTTTATCTGTTTTTATACGTTTTTGCCTGTATTTCTTACGTTTTTGTCCGTTTTTATCCGTTTTTGTCCATTTCCTTACGTTTTTGTCAATTTTTCTTATGTTATTTCCGTTTTCATACGTTTTTGTCCGTTTTTATATGATTTTGCCCGTTTTCTTATGTTTTCATCCGTGTTTCTACATTTTCGTCTGTTTTTCTTAAGTTGTCCGTTTTTATCGATTTTTGTCTATTTTTCTTAAGTTGTCCGTTTTTATCAATTTTTGTCAGTTTTTGTCTGTTTTTCTTACGTTTTTGTCCGTTTTTCTCGAGTTTTTGTCCGTTTTTATTCATTTTGTCCATTTTCTTACCTTTTTGTCCTTTTTTATACGTTTTCATGTGTATTTATCCGTTTTTAAACGTTTTCACCCGTTTTCTGACGCTTTCATCCGTTTTTATACGTTTTTGTTTTTTTGGTCCATTTTTGTCCCTTTTTATACATGTTGTCTATTTTACCCGTTTTGGTATGTATAAAAACGTAAGAAAAACGGACGAAAACGTATAAAAACGGATGAAAATGTAAGAAAATTGGCGGAAACATATAAAAACGGACAAAAACGTATGAAAACGAAAAAAAACGTAAGAAACACTGACAAAAACATAAGAAAACGAACAAAAACGTAAGAAAAACAGGCGAAAACGGATGAAAACGTAAAAAACGTAAGAGAAACGGACAAAAACGTAAGAAAAATGAATAAAAACAGATAAAAACGGACAAAAACTTAAGAAAACGAGCGAAAACGATAAAAACAGATGAAAGAGTAAGAAAACGGGTGAAAATGTATAAAAACGGATAAGAACTTATGAAAACGGATAAACTGTAAGAAAAACGGACAAAAACGCAAGAAAAATGAACAAAAACTGACAAAAACCGATAAAACGGACAAAAACTTAAGAAAAATGGACGAAAACGTATAACAACGAATGAAAACGTAAGAAAACGGGCAAAAACTATAAAAACGGACAAAAACGTATGAAACAGAAAAAACGTAAGAAAAATGGACGAAAACGGATGAAAACGTAAGAAAACGGGCGAAAACGTATAAAAACGAACGAAAACGTATAAAACAGAGAAAAACTTATGTAAACTGAAAAAACGTTAGAAAAAAGGTAAAAACGTAAGAAAAACAGACAAAAACCTCTGAAAACGGAAAAAATGTAAGAAAAACATACAAAAACGTAAGAAAAATGGACGAAAACGTATAAAAATATAATACTAATATTAATAGTTAAATAAATAATTTAAAAAAAAATCAAGACTAAATTTGTAAAACCTGGTGAAACACAAGGACCATTTGGGTAAGAAACTGAAAAGAAATATAGAAAAAGAAGAAGACAAGAGTATTTTAGTCATTTGATGGTGGTCAGGGACGATATTTGCCCCAAAAGTTTCCCACATGGATGATCCTTGCACTTTCTAAACGTTTGGGACGAAACATGCAATTTGTCCAAACTGTAGGGACGATTTTTGCAATTTACTCTATTAAATAATTTATGTACACCAAAATATAATACATCAAAACATATTACAAACTCGTTCCACATTTGAATTATATTTTATTATTAGTTCAGAGAGTCGAGAGTTTATTGGTTGTCGGGGAGAGGATGAGAGGCAGATCGAGGAGGACGTGAGAGGACCAGTTGAGATTAGAGTTGAAGGCCTTAAACCTTTCCGAGACCATGACTGTTGATAGGTGCTCTTGGAGGTGCCAGATCAAAGTTGTGGATTCTTTTGTAGGGAGCGGTGCTGTAGTTGAGAGCGTCATAGTTGGGTTGTCTCGGTTATCTTTGACCTAGAGCATTACACTTTTTACTATTACTGTATATTTGATCATATTGCCTTTTGCGTGTGGTGTTTTTCTGACAGGGAGCTGTGCGCAGAGTCAACCTCTCTTCGGTTAGAGCAGCATTTATCGAGCGTACAGTTGCCAAAGTCGTGGGCTTTTTCGTATCATATGCTTCTTTCTATATACCACTCCATACTTTGCTGTGCACTAAACTAAGGGCCTTCACGGAAACAGTCTCCCTATCGTAAAAAATAAGGGCATGATCTGCGTACATCTTACCCTCCTCAGACCCTGCTCTGAGCGAGATATACTGGAATTGTATTGGTATTATTGATATACGTGTTGGTTGGAAAATTTCCTAGCATTATTTGTCCCGGTCTACTATGAATACTCGATTTTACTTTATTTTCATAAAGTCCTGAGTTTTCATAAAAAGTGATATGTATATCAGTATATTTATGGCCCTCACTTCAATAATGTGTGTATAAATAATTCCACAATACTATAAGCACGATCATTCTACACATTTAAATTTTACAACATATCATCTCACCCCATATTTATGGAAAATATCATTATTTATTCCATTACAACGATCTTAGGAGTGTGCAGAAAAATCGAATTCGAAAAAATGAATAGAAAATTCGATCCGAACCAGTCTATCCGATGTCTTCGGATCGGATGTCGGATTAAGATTTTACAGATTCGAAAATTTCGGATCGGATCGGATTAAATCCGCAGATTTTCGAATTAATCCGATCAATCCGGAATATATAATTTTTTTTTTATTATTTTTAGGTAAAACGCCAGAAAAATTTCGGATCGAATCGGATTAACCGCGGATTTTGGATTAATCCGTTCCATCCGAAATATATATAAAAAAAGAAACTTTTTATTATTTTTGGATTAGTATTTTTATTATTTTTATTAGTATTTAAAATTTTCGGATTTTTCGAATTAAATTCGATTCGATCCGGATTCGGATTAATCCGAATCTGTCCGAACAATCGTTTCGGAGTTCGGATTGAGCAAGGTGATCCGAAATTCGGATCAATCCAAATTCAAATCGGATCGGATCAATTCAAATGCACACCCTAATCTTAGGGGTGTGTATTTAATTAAGATTTTAATGGAATTTGGTAGATTTTAGAGTTTCATTGATTTGATAGATTTTAATGGAATTCAACAGACTTTCATAAATTCTCTTTGATTTCAATGGACTTCTATCTATTAGAATTTTATAGACTTTTATGGATTTTTATGAATTTTTATGAATTTCTAATGACTTTATTTTTCTCAAAAGATAGTAACCACATGAATTTCATTTATTAGCGTTCTATGTTAATAGATAGTTGTTCTATATGTGATTTTCAATCAATTGTTATGCATAATAGATTTTTTAATTAAAAATAAATATCTATTACAAATAGAAATTACAACAAATTGATATAATTTGACGAGAAAAACTAAAGAAGTATCTCATATTAAAAAGACTAAAACATATACAAGTTATTAAAGCAATGAGCAGATATAAAATATTTAATTATAAACTGATTTTTTTTACAAGTTTTTGTAAATAATTATTTTTTTCATAAAAAGTTGAAGAACAGAAGATAAAAATATTATAACTTCTTGGCTGTCTAAATGATTCTCGGTTAGAACCGGAACCGCACGGTTCCGGTTAACCGAGAACCGCAATTTCGGTTATCGGTCCGATTTTCGATTCCATTGTGTATCATTTGTTCGGTTTTCGGTCTAACCGATAACCGTTGGGTTCCGAATCGAAAACCGGTTTTATAAAATATATTTTTAAATATTATTTTTTATTTTATAATTATATTATATTATTTTAATTTTTGTAAATTAAAATTGGAAATTAGACTGTTTTTATGAAATTATATTTTGCAATTATATTATATAATTATTAAATAAAAAACAATATTTAATAAATATATTTTATAAACCGAACCGGAAGCAAATTTTATTTATGAAATTATAATTTTATATTTTATAATTATATTAGATTATTTCAATTTTTTTAAATTGAAATTAAAAAAACGATTTTTGTGGTTAACCGAACCGGAACCGAAAATAATCGATCCGGTTCCGGTTAACCGAAAATTTATACGGTCCGATTTTCGGTTCTTATTTTAGGACATTTATGGTTCCGGTTAATCGAAAAATTCAATTTGGTTAACCGGAACCGAACCGTTCGACAGCCCTATATGATGGTAGTGGCAACGGGGTGACAGCGGAAATGGTGTTGGTGGTGGGACGGGACAGTGACAATGGTGGTGTGAAGGCGGTTGTGATGGAGGCGGTTGCGTCAGTGCTGGTGAGTGGTGGTGACGAATAAAAATCCATCAAAATCTTAGGGGTGTAGGAAAGATTTTAAAAGACAAATTATGTTTGTACTTGTGCTTAAAGATGAGTACCTAGATGATTCCATTAAAATCCGAAATAAATTTGAATACCTCATAATTTTATACAAGATTTATAAAAGTTTTCATTTAATACCTCATAATTTCAATGGACTTTTAAGAACTCCATTAAATTTTATATTGAATACCACAAAAATTTAATTGACTTTTGAAAGTCTCAATTAAATACACTCAGACTTTTTCAAATTCATCAAATTCTATAAAAGTCTTTAAGGGTATGTTTGGCAGTTTAGCTTATAAGCTAGCTTATAATTTGGCTTATAAGCTATTTTTAGGTGTTCCAAACAGAACTTCTTAAATAAGCTCAACTTATAAGCTAGTTTATAAGTTAGCTTAATTTTACCAAACATACCCTAAAACTCATTTGAAGTCTCAATTAATAAGGTACCATTTTTCGAAGTAATTACACGTGGAAATATCCTCCACTCCCTAACCCCTCCGCCTATAAAGCCGTTCTGTCTCTCCTCTATTCTCATCTCTGCTCAGACTTATCCAATTAGGGATTTTTGTTCTTTAATCCCTTCGCCTAATTCGGATCAGGTATTCTTCTTAAAACCCGATTTCGTTCTCAAATTTCGGTTATCCTTTCCGATCTGTGCCAAGTAATTTTTATATATCATTCTGTGAAGTCGTTCTCATATTCGCATCCTTTTCTTGTTTCAATTATGGGATTTCCAATATTTTCTCTAATAAGCAAAAAACGAAATGGGTTTTATTATTTTTTTTGTTGTTATTGATAGAGCAGTTCGTTGTGTGATGCATGTTTTTTTTCTTCTTCTTTTTTGGATTGAATCTGTGCAAATCGGCTCTTGGTTTTCGACCTTACGAATATTATCTTTTATCTAGTGAAATATATTGACGAATTTTGGTTTGTAAGTCTCCTTGAAGTCGATTTCAGATTCTTGATTCTTTCTCTTGTCAATTATTGCACTTTTATGTGAGAACACACATTAATTTGCATATTTAGCTGTTGGAGACTTTTCATTTTTCATGGGATTTCTTAAATTGTTTTCATCTGATTTATATGGTAATATGATTTATTGGTTTCCCTCAATTTTATATACTACCTTTGTATTTAATTAAGTGCAACACGCACTTTAGCACACGTTTTAAAAGAGAAGAGAGAATGTTGTGGATTGATCACGTAAAATTCAGATGGCCGAACTTCTCTGATTTGAGTAATTTGTTATAATCAAAATATCCGGATCGAAAAAACAAAAATAAAAAATAAGACCATTCAGATTCTTTACAAAAACGCTACAGACCTACGCAACGCAACTGAAAACACTGGTTCTGGGATATACATATCGATTTTCTTTGTTTATATGTCTGCAAGATACCATCGGTAAGAACATGGTAAAAGTTTGCTATTTTACAAACTCAAATGGAGAGTTCAACTGCTGATGTAGAAAAACTTCCAATTGGTTGTCCAACAAACTTCCAACTGTTTTACTAAGATTTGATGTGATATGCTTTGTTCGTTGGTTACTCATATTTTTTTTCTTTTCCTGTTTTGATCAGGTCTGAGCACTCGAATCCAGTGCGAGAATCGTGTTCGCTAATCAAATTTTGCTGCACCAACCAAGTTTCATGTCTGAGCTTGATAACCAAACCCCCACTTCTTTTGGTATGCTTACTAAAATGAGCTCTTTGTTTTGTTGAATGATTAATATTTTGTTGCTCTTCTTTATGTCAGTTGCGGGAAAGTGGGATTTAGTGGTTAAAGCTTTCATATAAGCATACAAGTAGCAACAAAATGGTTTTGAAAAAATGGCTGATGCAAAGAGATTAAGATAAGTGTTATCTGTCACAAAAAAAATTGATTTTTAGTTAACAGCCGGGGAAAATTAAAATAAACTCACATTTGAGTGTTTGCAAATGCCAACTTGTGCTTCATTTAATCAAAATCGGAAAGATTTTGAAGGGGTGCTTTAGAGACTTCTTATGCTTCTGCTTCTGAGTTGACTTTAAATCACTCATGAAACATTTTCCTACTCCTTCACAAAACACTCTTAGCTTTAATCAATTATTAACTTTTATTTGCTAACAGTACTACCAATTTTTCCTGATTCTCAACTACCTCTGCTTCCGCTACAGTATAATCACTTATTAAGCTATAACATTGCCAGGCTCGAGCTTGAGCTTAACTAAAAATTTCGGTGCTCAGAACTCGGCTCGAGCTCGACTCGTTTGGAAATTTGGTAAGCTCAAGTCAAGCTTGACTTGGCTTGAAATAAAACTTGTTACTAAGGCCCTGTTTACTACCAGTTTTCTAGAAAATTTTCTAGGAAAATAGAAAAAAATGAAAACACGTTCAAATTAGATATTTTCTAAAAAAAAAACTAGAAAACTGGAAAACACGGTTTTCCAAACTATAACGGGAGTTTAGAAAATTATAGAAAACAGTCCTGACTTGTTTTCTAGATTTAGAAAATTAGAAAACACGCTAGAGTTGTGCTACAAACAATCTAGACACTCTTCGAACAATCGAACCTCAATAAATACACATATTTTAACATTTTTTTTAAATCTACGAGCCATACTTGTAGTTATGAATACGTTACATAATTAGTATTTTTAAATGATAAAAAAATCTAACAAACAGAATGAAACATCAAATAGTATAAATATTATTTATTTGTTAATTATCATTTTACTATGTTCATTTTACTATGTTAATTATAATCACTTATTAAGCTATAACATTGCCAGGCTCGAGCTTGAGCTTAACTAAAAATTTCGGTGCTCAGAACTCGGCTCGAGCTCTATTTTGCAGGCTCGAGCTCGACTCGTTTGGAAATTTGGTAAGCTCAAGTCAAGCTTGACTTGGCTTGAAATAAAACTTGTTACTAAGGCCCTGTTTACTACGAGTTTTCTAGAAAATTTTCTAGGAAAATAGAAAAAAATGGAAACACGTTCAAATTAGATATTTTCTAAAAAGAAAACTAGAAAACTAGAAAACACGGTTTTCCAAATTATAACGGGAGTTTAGAAAATCTAGAAAACAGTACTGACTTGTTTTCTAGATTTAGAAAATTAGAAAACACGCTAGAGTTGTGCTACAAACAATCTAGACACTCTTCGAACAATCGAACCTCAATAAATACACATATTTTAACATTTTTTTAAAATCTACGAGCCATACTTGTAGTTATGAATACGTTACATAATTAGTATTTTTAAATGATAAAAAAATCTAACAACATCAAATAGTATAAATATTATTTATTTGTTAATTATCATTTTACTATGTTCATGTGACAGTGGTCTCCATTATTTTATATTAATTAAAAAATAAAAATCTTGTTCCTGTATTTAATAATCTAACTTTATGAACTAGTGATCACTTAAAAATAATAAGAGGAATAAATAGTGTGTAAACGTGATTATAAAATATTAAAATGTAATGTATAATAATTAGTTATATGTTAATGTAAAAAGTATGTATATAATTTTTTGAGGGGATACTACAGAATTATTTTTTGAGAGTCAAAGAACAACAAAGAGAAAACGCTAATCAGTGGCGAACAACTATATCTACTGAAATGTGGAGGGATATATGAATATATTGATTAGTCAGATTCATTTGTTAGATGAAAAAGACCATCTCTTGAGTGTATATATATATATATGTATATATATAGTATTGAGTAGATTTATAGAGGTATATTAAAATGTAATGTATAATAATTAGTTATATGTTAATGTAAAAAGTATGTATATAATTTATGAAACTAAAAAGGTAGAAAACTGGTAAATTCTATTTGCATATTTGGAACATATTTTCCTAGTTTTCAACAGTTTTCTTAGAAATTGAAAACTCAGAAAATTTTAGAAAATTCTGGAGAAGAAAAGTGGAAAAATTTTCCACAAGTAAACAGCCCCTAAAAGAAGACAAAGGTAAGTTATTCAAATGAAAATACGACAAATTTACATAACAGTCAAAGAGTCTTGCGATACAAATAAATCTTTCCAAAATTGACCAAATTAAGCATCAAGCAGACTCAATAATACAAGAAGTCTTTATGAATTAGAAAAATAGGGAAATAATTGTGGTGTCTGATGTTTGCTTCAATAAACAAGGATTGGGTAGCTAGTTCCAAGTCCAACGGCATTCCTTCCGACTTCTTCCTCCAAAAACTGCAATTACAAATATCAAATGCATAAATTTCTTTACTCGCAAGTCATAGTGAACTTACACCAATGAACACCGAATTAATCACCTCCATCAGCACGTGGAGGAAAAAAACAAACTAAAAAAAAAAGCGAAACCCAAAACAAAAAGTACAACCGTTTTGTAAACCACAAGGACATCATACACCATTTAAATAACCAAAACTTGTTGGCATTCCATATGTAGCCCAAGCCCACAAGCAGCCCATCATCCTGGCAGCCCAAACCCAGCACACTCAAGATACCAGCCGTCTATTTTAGAGTATTATTCTTTACCCATGACCTGGGGTTATGTTGTTTTACCCTCTTTTTCTGAAATCCTAGCCCACTTCTTTTTTCTCGAGTCCCCCCCACCCCCACCACCCTTTTTCTTATTGTTCCGATTCATTGTTCATCCTTAGATCTCCAATACTCCATCAACAGCTCCAAAGTTGATGGTGCATTAGACCAAGATGAAGATGTTTAGTTTCAAAGAACTTCAAGATAATACCAAATAGAAGCACCCCTCAAAAACATCCAGGAAAATTCGTTAAGAAGAAATAAGGGGGTGACAACAAGAAGAATTCGACTAAAATAAGTGGCCCTGAACTAGTTATTGCCGAATAAATTTTGTAATTTGAAACTGAAATTATACTCACTGTAACGTGAAAAGGAAACATAGATGCACATACGAACTATACCTGATAATTGCGAAGGCAAGTGAGATTGATATCCCTAGCAACATCCAGACAACAAACAAAAGCTTTGCCGCTGCAAGAATCGGGATAGCTATGGGTTATGGGTTGGTGAAATCAGCTGACTGCTGCAAAATGGAAATGTGAGGAAGGGATGGGGTTTCTTTTCTTAGTTATTATATAGGTAGGGTATTCTGTAAAAAAAATACTATATACCAAGTGTAAGATGGTAGATCTACTAAGCCTGATTGCGCTCGTGAGCCCATCGAATCTAGTATCACTGAGCTTGCGTTCGAGCTTGAGACCTACTCGAGGAGCTCTAGCTCGAACTCTGCTTGATTAAGATCGAGATGATTTTGGGCTCTTTTAGTCGACCTTAAGCAGCTCACGAGCCAGCTCGAGTCAGTTATACCACTACTCCTATGTAGTCCTTTCCTTTTTCTTGTGACTAATAAGAGTTGCTTATTGTTTAATTATTTGTTTTTGTACCGGATAGATCCTTTTGCTGATGCAATAGCTGATAATTCTGACGCTGGGCCGAAAGATTATGTTCATATTCGCATGCAGCAACGAAATGGTCGGAAAAGCCTGACAACTGTGCAGGGTCTGAAGAAAGAGTTTAGCTATAACAAAATCTTAAAGGATCTTAAGAAAGAATTTTGCTGCAATGGAAATGTTCAGTTGGACCCAGAACTAGGCCAGGTCTGTGGGCAACCCAATGCTTCTTTTTTTTCTCCCATATCTTACATAATAAGTACCATTTTTTTTTTGGTGAAGGTTATTCAATTGCAAGGTGATCAGCGGAAGAATGTTTGTACTTTTCTCGTTCAGGTGACCGCCTCACTTATCTCACTTTACTATTATCAACATGACCAAGTAAAAGTGAACTGAAAAAATTTGTGGAGATACATGGAGACAAAATGAAATAGAGAAATATAGTAAATTATTCAAAGCTGTGTTGGTCAATTTGGTTAGAATGAAACAAAGAATCTTTGGAGATAGAGAGGAAGCTCTAGAGGTGTGAGATAGAGTTCAGTTTTGGCTGTTTGGTGGGTAGGGTGTTCTTTGTGTTGAATATAGGTAGTGACTGGAGCTGCATAGATAATTTTATTCCCCACCCACCTCCCACTCCCAACAAACACACACCTTCCCTTAAGTTTCCCTCTTTTGTCAATAAAAGTTTCTTGTTTCTATAAAAAGGGATGCTGAGGTTTGTGCTTACGAGACTCTTATGCTTTAAAATCTACTGACTTCTGATAACAGCAAGGGGTTGTGAAGAAGGAACAAATCAAAATTCATGGTTTCTGAGGCGCTGCAACATCATTTTGGTTTGTGAACTTTCAAGCTTGCGTCAGTGTGAACTATGATATGCGAAGTTGTTCTTACTTATCAAGTTATTTGTATGCTTAAGATCGTTGGAGATTATAACGTGATGTTGAATGAACATTCTCTTTTGTTAAATGGATTTAAATAAGTGACATTCTTTATTTTTCATGATGTTCCTATTGATGTGAATTCAAAGCAGAATGGGGCGATTTGTAGAGCTCTATCGCTCGCTACGGCCATTCAACGCTGGATAGCGCCTGTCAGTTAGCGTAGGGCACAAATAGTAAGCGCTATTTGGTCGTATAGTGAGGTATTAATGTGACAGCATACACGAGTATACTATTTGTGTCTGAATATGAGAATGTCTTATAAACATGGGTGCGCAGGTACACTACTTGTGTCCGAATATGAGAATGTCTTATAAACCTCAGCGCACATGTTTTGATTTTGAGAACTATCAATTAAACCAATAAAATAGTCCGGGAAGAAAAAAAACTGAACCCTAGGTTTTGAACTAGTGCACCAAGCGAGTTTGTGTTTCCTGAAGAAAGTTTATTCCTTCCTATCTGGCGCATGACCCGAGGTGAGATTTGTGCGACTTTTAGAGGTTTTTCTCTGCTTGGTTACCGTTCAAATCCCGGACTAGTTTTCAATATTAGGGATGGCAACGGGGCGGGGATGTGGCGGGGTTCACAACTCCCGGCCCCGGCCCCGGTTTGTGATTCCTTCCCCCGGCCCCGGCCAGGTACGGGGATTAATATCCCGTTTCCGGTCAAATTCTGGTCAAACCCTGGTCAACCCACGGTCAAATCCTGATCCCGGTCCTTACCCGATCCCCCAGTTTGCTGCTGTTTTTATAGCTACTTTCAGCTATTTTTCTCATGTCTTTTTCAGTCAAAACATATAAAAATAGTAATTAAGTAAATGGAAAAAAGTACATGAGTTCATAAAAGTTCACAATAAAGGATTACATAACTTAAATATATATTTAATAAATATGTGAAAAATTAAATTTCTAATTATATATACCGGGTCTGGGGCGGGTCGGGTCGGGGGATAGGCATCCCGGCCCCGGCCCTGGTACTCGGTTTGGCGGGGAATCCCCGGCCCTGGTCGGGGTGGGTCGATCGGGTTCTCTACCGGTTCGGATCAAAATGCCATGCCTAGATTTCATGCCTCTGCTCCAGATGATTTTTTTTTGTGGTCTTTATGTATGTATTTTCAGAACTTTTTGTTTTTCCTGCGAGCGCATATTTTTTTTCCTCTATGAGGTAGCGGAAATTTTTGAACTATTGATACTTTTGATTAGGGCTGGGGGCGGGGCGGTTTGGGGCGGGGCGAGAGTGTAACCGCACCCGCCCCGTATTTTTTGTGCGGTGCGGTTTTATGCGGGGCGGGGCATTTTTACAACTTAAAATCGCACCGCGCCACACTTTTCGCGGGGCAAGAAGGGAGCGGGGCGGGGCGGGGCGGAGTGAAATAGGATTTTGACTATTTTTTTTGTTTTTTATCTTGTTATATGCGGGGCGGGGCGGGACGAAGCGGGGCGGGGCGGGACGGATGAAATAATAATAAAACCGCACTCGTTTTATATTTTTTTTGGCGGTGCGGGTTTGATGCGGGGCGGGAAATTTTGATATATCAAACCGCACTCCCTCGCCATTTTTGCGGTGCGGGGCGGGACGGGACGTGCGGGGCGGTTTTTTTGCCCAGCCCTACTTTTGATGATGATAGTGATATGATATTGGATGATGACGAGTACATCTAGGTTATGTTGTAGATTTTTTGTAGTGGTGTTTTTGATCTTTGGGTTGAGTTACTTTGGACTGTATTGATTATTTATTATGATTTTATGGTTAATTATCTTGTTTATTTATTAATACGAGGCTTGATCCAACCCGTGCGATGCACGGTTTTTGGTTGCAGACGCTTGAATGACCATTGGTTGCAGACGCTTGAATGAGCATATGACGGTATTTACATGCCTATTAGAGAATTTATATTGTATTTATTTTAGAGGATTTAATTGTGATGTTATCATAATTTTTGTATTTAAATTAGTTTATTTACATTAAAAGTTACAATTAAAATAGTCTTTTCACATGTAGTCTTTTAATATGAATAAGGACTCATCCGTAATGTTTTTTCCGTGTAAAATTCTTTTAGTCTATGTAATTAGTTATATGTAATGTATTGTATTTATTTTAAATGTTCATAGTGTAATGTTTATCAACCCTTGCGTTGCACCCATTGCATCTAAATATTCATAGTGTAATGGTCGGTACTAATTAGGTTTCCAGTACTTGAAATAGTTTATTCACATTAAAAGAGTACATGTAAAAAGACTTTTTCTAAGATGTTACATTTAAAATAGTCTCTTCACATGTAATCTTTAAATACTAACAGCTTTTGTTTTAACATTCTACAATTTTATGCAATCTTGAAACTACGATATGATTTCGTTTTTAATTCACAACGGTTACCAACTTATCCCCAAGCAAAAAGTAAAAGTGAATAATACAAAGTGAATGGACGTGAAGAGTCTCCATTATATTGTAGGAGAATTTTAGTAGCATCATCATGAGATAGAGAGAAAGTGTTCATATTGATTATATAAATCATTAATATGAGATAAAATTTCCAATGAAGAATGCCACCTATAAAGCAAAATACCCATGCAGGGAGACGAAAGGAAGAAGTGCCTGAAATTTCTCAACGACAGATAGTACATCATCATCCTCGGACGGATCTAGGTTTAGCAATTCCGACAGCTTGGCCTCACGGAGTGACCCTAGATAGTAACGGTCTAGCATGAGGTTTTTAAATTCCTCCCAGATATAAGCACCATCAACTGGTCTCACTGAAAGCCACCAAGTGTGAGCGCCCTTGCTAAGATAGTAAGCTGCTACAGAGACACGATTCTCCTCCGGGCAATCCACCATCTCGAATAATTTCTCAAAATGCTCGATCCAATGTAAAATGTCAGCAGGCACAGAGGAGCCTTCAAAGGTCGGAGGTCGCTGGCGATAGATGTCGCCGATGATCCGACTCACGTGTCCGCCAAGCACAAGAGGTGGAGGATTAGGCCCCTGTTGCTGGCCAGTAGTGGCCCTCTGTATAGCTTCCATTAATTGACCCATCTGGGTCATTTGAGTCATCATGCCCTGCATCACAACGTAAGGATCGACACGCGCATCCTCACGTCCATTGTGGTGCGATTGGTCCCTAGAAGGCGAACCACTATCTGCAGAACTATGATCCACATTCGCGCGTCTGTTGGCTCGAGGTATCAGGATTCGGCCCCTTCCGCGGCCTCGTCCCCCTCTGCCACGATCTCTCAGATTTCTTTCCATACTAAAAGAATCAATCATAATGATAATCATAAGTACAGTTCAAGATACTATTCAAAATCCACGCTAAGTTAATAGCAATAAGGAATCACATATTCAAGGAAACAGTTCACAATTAATTATCGACACCACGAATGTCGCACAGAATATTTCATCGACGTCAAGTCGAACAATTTCAATCATATAATCAATCCAGCATTTACCTCGAATTATTAATCAGATAAATCCCGCCACAGATCCTCAAAATAGCAAGATCAACAACGAGATCCATTCCGATATCAATATCATGCCAGTAATTAAATCATGGCTCGAAAGTACATACCGTATTTGGCACGTAGGGTCAGGCACTTGCACATGTCACACATGACACGAAGATCTTTGGATACTAGTTCATTATACAACGACTCTTTAAAGAGAAAACAACATGCTCTGATACCATCTTCTGTAACACCCCAAAAGGAGGCTATTATAGTGCCGTAGACCCCACACTGGGACCCAACAGGCGATATCGAAAATACAGATTAAATAAGTATTACTTTGTGATACCGAACCACAATGAATAGTCATTACTCCGATTAGGAGTTTATTAAAGGTATGGCCAACGGCCTTATTATACACAGGATCCGAAATATAAGTATAAACCATATGAAGATGGAATATACCTCAATTGTCAATAGAACCAGACAAATATTTAAATAAAGCAGACTTAAAGTAACATTACACGGTTTGAAATAACCGGACATAAAAGACATGGCCCCCCCGAACTAGTATCCCTCGAACCCTTCGCCGTCACCATGCTCTTCCCGTGCCTTGCCTTTGCCTCGACCTAGAATACAACACAAGTATTTCGCCCAACACAGGGTCAGATATACATGATAAATGATTCTCCCGATATTATACAATCCACATATATTAGATCTCAAATAAAACATCCTGACTATTGAACATACCCCTCGGGCGTATGAACAATCAGTCCCAAATCATCGAACATATCCAATCATATATGGATTATGAACGATTACACAATATGGCTCGAGATGGACATCATAGTACGCCCGATCCGGAAATGTGTCCATGTACATGTCCACCACGTATACGGAATCTAGAATATACGTGTGACAATGTACCTAGTTAGCCTCACGAACTACGTCTCGTGTGCACAGTCCAATACGGAAACATCCACGTATGACTATATAAGTGCCCGGCTAAAAATCCTACACAATAACCAATCGGCACGCATATATGATTCTAGATATGTCACGATACAACATGACAATGAATTCAACAAATCACATATCCGGTTAAGGATCAAGAAAGACTCACCGAAGTGACAACGAAGACCAACGAGATCAATGATTCTAAATGACATACTTGGGAATGCAATCCCATGGTGAAA